>JAPDOI010001790.1:0-141222 GCA_029168955.1 Aplectana chamaeleonis | reverse complement strand
CTGCACGTTCAACGGCGCTTGGCGCACTTCTGAATCGTGTCCTGCACGCGTTCTTCGGCGCTTGACGCACTTTTAGTTGGGTCTCGCACACGTTTCCCGTCGCTTGGCGCCACTTCGCCAAATTGATGCACGTTTCTCGGCGCTTGGCGCACTTCTGGGATGTCCTGCACGCGTTCTTCGGCGCTTAGCGCACTTCTCATGGGTCCTGCACACGTTCCCCGGCACTTGGCGCACTTCTATGGGTCCCTGCACACCTTCCCCGGCGCTTGGCACTTCTTCTATGAGTCCTGCACGTTCCCCGGCGCTTGGCGCACTTCTACTTGGGTTTGCACGTTCCAGGCGCTTAACGCGCAAATCTAGATGCACGTTCCCGCAATGGCGGGTGTGCATACGGTTCCTGATGGACGAGAAGCAGACCTACCCTAACGCTTGCAATCAACTTTCAACTTTCAGCTTTTATTCTCTTAATCGCACCGGCACAAATTATAACGAATCACTTCGTGCGAAGAGTTCAGCAGTTTTTCCTTGCATCTCCACTCATCATTATCGTCCATTCTGACATTATATCTATCGTTCTTCTTCCTCGGAACTTCGCTATGTCATCCAGCCATCGCATGCGAGAGTCTTCCCTTTTCATCTTTTTTCATCAGGTCCCCAATCTGTCGCTGTCCGTGCCCACGATTCACTGTTACTGGCGTACAATTTCCAAGCATAGATCCATTTGCGTTTGAGACCGGCACATGGATTGACTCTTTCAGACCGGTTCGACGGCGATCGTATTGCAGGTGATCTCAAAGCTTCGTCAGTCAGGCGAAGACCAAGAATGGCTGCGGCGCTCTAATCGACACGTTGAGCGGATCTGGAGTGTTCTGGTCACCTCTTTCGTCCAGACCCGTGCGCTTCGCACCCATGGAGGACTGCTGGCACGATACAGATGTTGATGAGCTTTCTTTTTCAACGCCGTATCTCACAGCATGAAGAAGCGCAGGAATTCCTAATAACTGAAGTGGAGATTTCCCTTCCAGCCGTATCCGTCGACGGATTTCTCTTGTCGGTTTCGAGGATATGATATCAGTTTCATAGGTAAACAAACTCGGAAACACGTTCTACCCGTTCTCCATTCATTTCTACGATTTCCTCCTCGTTGTCTGGCTTCAGTAGTAGTAGTCTTCATCCGCACTTTGTCTTGTTTATATTGAGTGGATTAAAGCCGACTCGTTCTGCTTTGTTGGCTAGGAATTAACGGCCATCTCTTGAATTCCTTCGCTAACTGTGGAGCTAAGCAGTACTACATCATCAGCGTACGCGAAGGTAGGAAGCCGCCTTTATTGATTTCAGGGCCTCTATCAAGTGTGCTCATGTCGTTTAACATGCATTGAAGAGTCGTGATGAAAAGGAGAGGAGAAAGGGTCATCCTTAGCGCATACCTTTCCTGAATGTTAATTTCTGCAAGCTTGGTTCAAACTCTCACCGCAGCACTCCCGTTCGCATAGAACGGGTGAATGACTTTGATTAAATGTTCATCAATTCCAAAAGCCTCCATGGCATGCCATACTGCTTGCAATCAATTCACTCTTATCACAATACCACTCCATTTCTCTCGATTGCCCAACCATGTTTCTTATCATTCAAAGTTTCACCGGACAGACACACACACACACACACACACACACACACACACACACAGGCACACACACACACACACACACACACACACACACACACACACACACACACACACACACACACACACACACACACACACACACACACACACACACACACACACACACACACACACACACACACACACACACATTTTAAAATTCACAATTTTCCATATCTCGAGAACCGTTACAAAAGCGGATTTTTCTGAAACTTGGGCAGTGTTAAAAACCTTTACTGCTCTACATTTTGTGAAAATGCCAAGTTCGGAACTATCTTCCAAACCGAGATTCTCTAACGAGGGGTTTGCGCAGAAGCAATCCTTTTCCAAATCAGGTGCGCGCTTCGCGCGCACCACAATACGTCACAGTTGTACATTTGATACTATATAGGTAATCGCAGTTCTGAAGATTTAATTATGCCGTTGACTCAAATATCTAACCACATCGAGAATTCTACTCCCACTATATAAAAAAAGAAACAAAGAACACATCACGATTCGCATACAATGTGTGATCAATGAATTCAGTATGCTTGTAGAAGGCGCACATCCTGCATTCTTCGTTCTGGGATTGTGGCTTCCTCATCATCTTCCCTTCGCCATTTGTGCACCCGATGAAGAAGAAGATCGGCCTAAAAACATTTGTCGTTTCACTCACAGAAATGCTCGAATCATTGGTTTCCTACTCAGACAAACCATCGCTCGGAGCGGGACCGGCTCCTCCCAATTATGACGTCATCGCCCGGACAGCGGCCAAGGGGAAGACTGGCACCGCGGTCCTTGTCCGGTGCGAATAGCAGCCTCGGCCGCCGTCCGGTCGCTCTCGGGGCGACAGCGGTGCCAACTCTAGAGATAGAGATACGCAGGATTGGTTGTTCTCTGAGTGATAACCTGTGAAACCCCAGTGGTAGTGCGCCGGATAAAGTGTGCGGGACCCCAGTGAGATTGCGCCGGACGCCGGACAAAGTATTCGTGACCCGATTGGAGGTGCACCGGACGCCGGATAAAGTGTATTGAACCCCAGTGGCAGTCCGCCGGACGCCGGACAAAGTATACGGGACCCCAGTGGAAGTGCGCAGGACGCCGTAGAAAGCGTGTGCGACCCATGAGGGAGTGCTCCGGACGCCGCAATTAGTATTCGGGACCGCAGTGGGAGTGCGCAGGAGGCTGGGGTATGTTTGTGGGACCTAAGTGGGAGTGAGGGGGACGCCGCAGACAGTGTGCGGGATCCCAGTGGGAGTGTGCAGCACGCCGTAGTCGAAGTGTGGGACCCAAATGGGAATGCGTCAGACGCCGTAAAAAGTGTGCGGGATATCAGGAGGAGTGCGTCAGACGTCATAAAAAGTGTGCTGGACCCAAATGGGAATGCGTCAGATGCCGTAAAAAGTGTGCGGGACCCCAGAAGGACAGGACGTCATGAAATGTCTGCAGGCCAAGCCGAGCAATCACGAGATCCTTTGCACAATCGATTTCCGTTTCTTTTCCTTGTCTTTTCGCTTTCTGTTACTACTCAGGCAGAAATATAAGATCACCCGGGAAGTTTCTGTCTTGTTTCGCCACCCCGAATACTGCCAATGCGATTTCTCTCACGATTTTCTAGCCAAAGTCTGTTTTCTATCATCCGGAGGATCACTGAAGGGTGCGTAGTGCAGTGGCAGACATGAAAAAACATGATAAAGTGGATGATCACTTCCTAATGTGTTTATGGCCGGAATCATACTTCCGGTGACGTGCGACGTGACGCAATGTTTACCATCGATATCGACCGAAAATCGATGAGCCTCTTCTGCACTGTCGCGGGAAGTATGATACTAGCCTATCACATGCTCAGCCGGTATAAGGCCCCCGTCATAGTCGGCTGATCAGCTGCAGCCACCCCGGTCGATACTCAGGTGGAAAAATCACCCCAATGAGTCCGGAGTGAACCCTTGTCTCATCCGAGTCCGTCCCGGTCGATACGTATGCAATGCATTGCTCACGCAAGTGAAAAAATCTCCCAGGGGCCATATGCAAGAACGCGACAGTTGGGGTAGGGGAAGTGCAGTCGGCGCCTTCGAAGATGCCGATGCTTACAAGACAGGACATGTCTATCGTAGTTGGTTGCAAGTCGAGACACGTATGTCGTGCCCCGAAAGTCTCTCCGCTGTGCCACAAGTTCCTAGCTGAGGCGGCTACTCAGAAGTTTCGAATCAAGTTAAATGTTACCTTTGACTAAGTTACGTGAAGTCTTCATGTAACTTACTTCTATGTCACAAGTAACTTACTAAATGTCGCAAGTAACTTACTTTTATGTCACAAGTAACTTACTTCTAGTATACAAGTAACTTACACAGAAGTAACATTCAACTTACTCCTTAGATGCAGGTGACATTGGTGTGCGACAATCACGCACCCATGGTGCGTGATTGTCGCGGTTCACGGCAGAGACAGCCCCGCCTGTGTCCACTACAAGGGCCTAATCTTCGCCAAGGTCTGCGGCGAGGAACCACCCTC
The DNA here is from genome assembly GCA_029168955.1 of Aplectana chamaeleonis. Lineage (NCBI taxonomy): Eukaryota > Metazoa > Nematoda > Chromadorea > Rhabditida > Cosmocercidae > Aplectana > Aplectana chamaeleonis. The sequence goes on along the minus strand of JAPDOI010001790.1, from coordinate 137,063 downwards.
CCCGAGGACCGCGACGAAAACCGCCCCCCCTAGCCGAGAAGATACCCCTATCCCCCCAGCGGTCAAAAATAAGCTGGCCTCCAGCGAGCGACTCGAAGTCGTCTTCCAGGGCCGGCATTAGAATGCCGAATGAGGACTCAAGTGAGGTGAGGCGCTTTATATGCCGGCTGTACACGTGTTAAGCAAGTTAAGACGTGACCATTCACTTGCGAGGATTGACGGGGCAATGTAAGTTACTCGCGAGATTCAAAAGTCACAAGTATCACGGTCATGTCCATGTTATTTGCGAGTCCGCGTTATAGATCGCTAGCCTCAGTGTATCGGACGGAAACATCTTTCGTTATAGGATTGCGTAATTAGTGTGACCCATGGACCGGGCGGAGATGTCGGCATGGCAGGCCAACGGGGTTTTGATCGCGCGCCACGATCTACCATCGCAGCCCGTCCATTCCCCAGACTAAATTGATTGCCTGGATCCTACCAGATGCTCTCCAAACTGTTCACGCTACATTGCTCAAACGTCCTCCGTGTGCATTAAAGCGTCAGCTTTGTTTAGTAAAATGAGGCACACCCTTGACGAGGTACCAACAGACTTGAATACACACTCGGCCTCGAAAGGCGAAACATAATTACTGATAACGATGTTCAGACAAAGAAGACACGTTCGCTTCTGGCAAACCGCAAAAAACAGAGCTCCTTGCGAATGTCCTAGGCCTTGCACATCGGGACTTTGGCGTGCCCGTAAACACAACTCCTACAATAGTGATAGCTCTTTCGACAGTTTCTACTCTCGTCCACCATGCAGGGCGTAACGGTCATTACAAGAAAGATGAAATGCAAAACAATCGAACCGTGGCCTGTAACTTGTTCAAAAGCCTCGAATCTCTCAACGTATCGGGTACATCGCAAGCTGGGAGATCTTTGCGGCCATACAGACCGACCGTACGCCATATCTAAAAAATGATGGAAACTTGTTCAAACGGGTTACCATACTTTTTCAAGTGATGAATGCTAGTTTACGAGTTCTGCGCTCACCTTTGTACGAATGTGGTCAAGGATTTCATAATCGTTCGTTTGTCTTGAGCTGTCTTGACGAACCTGAAATCAATTTCAAATTGGGGGTGGGCAAAATTTCACGCTCCGCTCTTCGAAACCAGCTTTGGGATGTTCGATTGATGTCCGAGTTACAGTTCACCTACGCAATCGCGTTCAGTCCGCAAAGTGCATGCTGATTGCGAAAGCGTGTTGCGGCGCGGTTTCGAGGATCCTCAGACAGAGATGTCGGATCACCCGGGCGGTTTTCGCCTTTATTTGCCCTGGCGAAAAAAAGGCAACAACGGCAAAAAAGGCGAAAACCGCCTGGGAAATCCGACTTCACTGTCTGAGAATCCACGAAACCGCGCCGCAACACGTTTCCGCAATCAGCGTGCACTTGGCCGACTGAATGCGATTGCGTAGATGAAGTGTACGTTTCCGGAAACACGTGGAAATCGCATTTGGGAAACCGCACCCCTTGAATTTCTGGTCATTTCGAACTGATACTTTGTGTTCCCTCTTTGAGGTTGGCTCAAACTCGGCGCAAGTATCTTGTAACTAATGGCACCGAGTTTGCGCCAAGCTTCAATAGGAAGCGCAAATTATCAGTGCCATCAGTGGCGACTGTATGTGACCAGGGATCAGCGGAATTCCGATTTCCGATGATTTTTGGCCTTCCGATTTCCGATTTTCGAAAAAATGCCCCAAAATGCGGAAAGAATCGGAAATGATTTGAAGATGACAATTTTAGGAAGTTACGCATTGTTTTCTGCAAGACCTTTACGATGTTCTTTAAGGGCTAAACCTGAACCGGAGGTTCGTTTTGATGTTTAAAAAAGAGAAAGGAATGAGGTTTATCGACAGGAGCTATATTTTCTTGAAATGATCCAAAAACTCACTGTGATTGGGCTCTTTTCAGCTAGATTCAGGTTGAGCCACCAAACTGCGCTCTTTTTCAGGGAGGTTTGGATTTGTCCATGCTTTTATTGAATCTAATAGGGGACTGCCGTGTTTATGTCCAAGTGGAGACAGTCGGAACAGAGTGAACGTATGACCTCTTCTCAGAATGTGTGGTGTAAAAAATTAACGGGGCTGCGACAGTAGACGCGCGATCGAAACTGTTTGTCGGTGGTGTCGCGAACTCCGCACTCTTCGCCGCAATGATCGCGCCTCGCCCATCCGCTAGATCATGTTTAGCAAGTGGCCATTACCTACTATAATACATTTGGACATATGTACATTGGTCTACTTGTTGCGATTCTAATGATCTATGTATTTCTTGTTATATGTAGAAGGGTTACATTCACTATTCATGTAACAGTACATGAAATGATATCTCATTGAGCTACAGTCAATTAAGGAGTGTTGTCTCGAAGTCATGATATCTACATATATTGTGCTACCTGAAAATACTTGATTGATGCGAATTTTGAGCACCATTAGTCTGGATTCTCGGTTTTTGTCGTGTATCCGAATTTCGTGAAAAATGAGAAAGAAGACTGAGCATCATTAAAGGCATCGTACGCGCTGAAAACCGCTCACCGTTTTTTGGGTCTGAATCAATAGTTGGGCCCTCCTGAGAACGTAGGTAGCGTTTGTTGGGTCAACAACGCTTTATTGTGAAAATATATGAGGCCGAATGTCTCAAATTTCGTCAAAAAAGGCCGGCACTCCGTCAGTCATCTGGCACAATTTGCTGTCAGCCATAGCAAAAGTAACTGATCAAAAACTGATAAAGTGCGATTGAGGGAAAGTTGATGAAATATATTATAAGATTACGTGAAGAATATCTTCTCTACGCATGTTAGTTAACCTTTTCTTCCCCACAAATCACCTGAAAGAAAGATGAACTCCATTTGATCGAGAGATCATGGGTCAACACAGCGATTCGTAGCGATCGACTCCTCCTTTCTCAAAAGTCGATTGAGAGAATTTTGGTTCGAAAAAGTAGTTTTCAGAAATTTCTTCGCGTTTTTTTTTCACCGTACCTGTAATATAAGCGTACTAGAGCTTCTATTATATTTGGAAAACTCGAAAACGAAATCCATCGTGAACGATGCCTTTAAGCCTTTTTATTGGGAGGAAATCTCCTCTTAGCTAGAGATAAAGAACAGATTCGAAAGCTTAATAGACCAGGTGAACGTATTTCTGATTACCCGATTTCCGAAATTCAAATGGTCGTTCCGATTTCCGAATTTCGAAACTTCGAAAAAGATTTCCGCTCGTCCCTGTATGGGACTCACCTGTTCGAATTCGAATAGAACAATCATTACGAAGATGTTGATGAGGAAGAGTGTCGCAGTGTACATGAACATCATGAAGACGACCGATGCTAAAAATGTGGTTATTGCACAAGAGAATCATCGGTAGCTTCACTGCAGTCTATTACCGAGCATGCTGATGCTGAACATGTCGGCGACGACGAATTTACCCAACATGCCAGCAGTCGTCGTTCCGAATGTTGCCACTATCGATTTGTATCTGAAAAAGGTTGTTTCTTGGAGGTTATTCAAACTGTGAAGTTCACAAGGGAACGCCTTCTCTGTACGTTTCCAGTTTATCCCATAGCAGGCAATACAACGAAGCGTTGAAGGCGCAGATGATCAGCACAAAGACGACGGCAAAGTCAGTGATGCTCACTCCAGCATAGTCCAAAGTATCTGCCAATACTGCGATTCGACGATTGAAGCTGAAATGAAAATGGGGGAAGTTATCGGTTTCTGGGGCAATCGAGGCTCCTTTCGACGCATTTGAGTCTCTTCTTTACAGCAATGGATGCACCCGCTCACAGACCTCAATCTTGTGCACACACCTCGCCACTTTTCACCTTCAATACCACTTCATTATGTATTTCATGGGATATAAAATTCGTTTCAATCATAGACGGGGAGCTCTACGTTCAAACATTGCTCATCGTTTTGTAGCCAACAGTTTTTGCACTCCTGCACTCCAATTTTTAGCAGAATGGAAGCAGTTGAAAAAGTGTCACACGACCGCCCTCAACGTGCAGAGTTTGAGGTGGAGCGCTCTTTAACGGTGTTCCGAACTCAACATTAAGAAATGTTAAATTTCAATTAAAAAATTATGTGTGAGTGTACAGTGGGGGCGTAGAATGGGGGTGAAGATTAGATGAGAAGGAGAAAGGTCGTGTTCAGGGTTCTCTTGTTGAATTTAAAAAAATGCTCAAAGACTTGTGTTTTGTTACAACTTCTAAGTATGTGCGAAATGGGTTGGTGGAAAAGATTTAAAGTGAGGTGGATCATTCGGGGTAGCATTGCTACATTTTTCATATTACAATCGGAATATATGCGTTTCATTAGATTTTTCAAGGCGGCAGTGGAAGGGCTGAGTGTCAGGGGCCGTATTTGAAACATACTCATAATGCAACCCAAGGCAAGCTTACTTTGTGAGGGCGGAGATCGGATGCAAAGAGCTGGAGGTGGCAGTGCATTAGATAATAGATGGGGGCTCGTAAACCCACACTGACCAGTGAACAAGAAGAAAACAAGCGTCCACTTTGAAATCAGAGTGTGAAGGCAGGTTGGATGAGCAGAGGAGTAGAAATTGGGGGGGGGGTGCGTTTGCAACTTCGAATCGTCGTTATATTACCGCGCGAGTGATCGAAACCCCATTGGCTTGTGTTACCTCCAACACCGCACAGCCAGCCGCCTAGTCCACGCGTCAGACTGAACAGAAAACGGAAACCATATGTAATCTTTGAATTTTAGTTGGATAGCCAACAAATTCACTACAAACCGTAGGATTTTGATCATTCGACACGCAACGAAGAACACGACCCCAGTTAGACAGAATGTGAACATCAGCTCTGCGTTCCTCTGCTTCGCCAAGTTGATATAGACGTTGCCATTGTTGGTGGCGAAGTTCTCAAGCGCCTAGAATTGGTTTGAAAACAGCTACATAATACACGGTGCTTTGAAAAAGTGGAAACTCTTTGAGCGGTCTGGGAATTTTAATAGTGAAGTACAGGGTGGATTGTTTCCCTAGACTTCTGCTAGATAATTCAGGCTATGATTCTCAGTGACCATATTACATGAAGACACAAGTCTAACCAAAACGTTTTTGAAGAAATTTGTTCTTCATTCAGAATCCTAATTGTCGAGACTGTATTAGGACTCACGACTGTATGATCACGCGAATGATTTTGGTTCTAAGATAAGCGTGTTTGCTGGATTTTACTGCTGAAACAACGACCCATGGGAGAGGTATCCTCTGTGTCGGAGTGAGATTGATTTCCGTTCATCGCGTGCGCATGTGCGCGTATGCTGCGTCTACTTCTCCCCACACTTTCTGTCTCTACCCTCGCTCCGCAAAAGCGCGCGGAAGAACGGAGTAAATTTGACTCCGAAACACAGGATATATGTATAGACAGCAAAAGCAGCAACAAACCTGGTCGATGTAGGTTTGGCGAAGGAAGAAGCCTACCACTGATGTTATTGCCAAAATGCCAACGCAAAAATCTAGCAGATCCCAGAATCGGCTAAAATTTACCTCTGAGTTTTGGTGTCAAGTTTTGAACAAGAGATAGGATGAAAACTTCCGAACATGATGAAAATCCTGATGAAGAGTTGAATGATTCCACACGGACGAGGGCGATTTAGAAATGCATGCCAAACATTCGAGAAGTAGATGTACGTGTTCATCAAGAAACTGAGACATGCGTAGGCAATATAGAGATACTGAAGGAATGAAAGTCAGTCAGGAAACGGGTGACGCCTACATACTCGAAATTTACTTCGAAAATCATAATAATGTCGCCGTCGCTTCCTTGGTACTTGATCAGGCGAACTGGTTCCACCCAAGCCGAGGTCAAGAGATATCCTGAGGAAGAACTTGAGAAGTTTCGAACTTTGCCTCACATTTAAAGGCAGTGTTCACGATAATCTTCCATTTTAAGATTAATCGCTAAATCGATTGTTTGGCCACCGAGTAGAACTGAAATGACGAAGAAACCGAGAAAGACGCACTAGAAGGGTACGAAATCCTTTACTCTCACCCCGCTTCTTCACTCTCACAGGAAGTGTTCGTTGTGACAACGAATTCTTTTGTGAACCCGTCTTTGGCAAATCTCTAATTGTGTTGTTTCGTTCTTTCCGTTGGACCCTAACTAATAGTGTTTGGCCCAAATTATTCTTCCATTGATGATTAACCCCATTTTTAAACGGTGACAACCATCGTGAACATGTTCATCCAACCGGAGAACTAGTCCAGGCTAGAGAATAGTGTCACTAAAATAAGACGATTCATTGCATTTCTCGCCGTTTCTTCGTCATTTTCGTTACACTTGGTGTCCAACGCATTGTTTTGAGTGGAAACCTCGGGAAAGAAAATCATCGTGAACACTGCCTTTATGTCCTACCTTCAGCTGGTATTTCGACTGTAAGTTGAACAACAGAAAAATAGTTGACATGGGCGTTGTACATGGAAAGTTCAACGAATATCGCTCGAGTATTCTATGGTTGAAATAATTTAGAGAAGGAGAAACTCCAGTTACGATTGAAAAACCTTGTCGATCCACAAATCTGATTGAAGCTGCTTAAGGGTGCTGACAAGGTCCCCAGTTGGTCCTTTCAGAAGAACAGTGTAGCCACCCTCGCTGTAAGATTGGACTCGTCCTTCGATGGGCACTCCTGCAAGCAGCTTCATTAGAGGATGTTTCACTGTCATATCGCCCTTGTCAGTTCCTTACGAAACAGCGTTGCAGCCGTGATATCTTTGTCGCAAGCCACAGTTTTGTGAAAATCTTAATGGCTAAGATGGACGAACAACCATTCTGGTGAATAGCGATATCATAGCTGCGTTGCGGCTTCTTGAGAACAACGAGATGAAGCATACATAACTGGATTTTCCCTGACCAAAGCCATGTCTTAGTATGTAAAGCTAATTTTTCATTAGGCAACAACAGCACAAATGTGGCGTTGGAGCGGGCAAAGCTAACAAATTCATCGATTAATATAGATTTGTCGGAAATAAAATGACTGCACTGTCTTGTAGGGCGAATGATTCTCTTCAAATCATCTACAATACCGCTGCTAATATAGGGAAAAGAGACCGAAATGGGCAAAGTTAGCAACAAAAGCGCCTTTTGCCTATAAATTGCTTTAAAGTGCTTCATTCTAAATTTCGAAAAAAACCATGCCCTTCAGTGCGACCTATTGATGGAAATATATTTCAAGAAAAGTCCGGAAAACTTTACGAGGAAACCCGTTATTGGGCAATGTTGTTTCATCATACAGTAACGTGTAAAATCGCACATGATGACTAGCTGGTGACTAAACGAACGCGCGCGAATTCGCCCGTTATCGCATGATGTAACAACTTTGTCCAAAGAATGTTTTCTCGTGGTTTACCGGACTTTCCTAATACGATTGCAAACAATAGGTCGCGCTGAAGGGTGTTTTTGAAAGTTTAGAGTAAAGCACGTTTAAGCAAATTAGAGGCAAAAGACGCTTTTGTTGCCAACTTTGCCCATTTCGCCCCTGTTTTCTCTAAGTTAGCAAAGGTATTGTACGTATTATAGTGGTGCCCTGGAGGAAAAGATCGCATATCAAATAGATTCGAATGACCTCTTTTTTAACATTTTTGAATAGATTTGAATACCCCCTTTTTTTGGAATCCGATTTTTTTGAATACATTCGCATGGCCCCTTTTTTGAAGTCCGAGTTTCGAATTGTGGTGTTCAGAGTGAAAAAAAATCTAAGTTCAGAGTGAACCTAGAAATTAGCTCCAAACTGCGTTGAAAAGAGCGCAAAAAGTTGGTAATACTCCCCGAAAATGGTTTGGAATGGTTTGCTGGTTTTTGAGAAAATTTTAAAAAACCGCTCGATTTTGGTGTTAATCTCCTTTTTTCAGTTGGCGTTCATCAACTTTTGGGTACACTTAAAATTGAGCTAGGAAGCTCATTTTTGAAAAGGGGGCTGGAAATGGATGCAGGTCGCTCCTATTCCAATTTGAACTTGATACATTAACGTTGAAGGGTACCTCAAAATCGTGGGTTTACATACTAAATTAGCCGTGGAGCGCGAAAACTGCTGGGGCATGTTTCGGCTGTGGAGGGCAGGGTATGTGGGTGGATCTGCAGCCAATTAACATAGGTCATTATGGGTAAGTACTAAACTTGTCAGATTTCGTACTCATGACACGTCATCGATCGATAATCAATATTATCGATTTTCGCTCTTATTGCACGAAATGCGACGACGAAAGGTAATTGTTAATGGGTATGGATCTCTTGGTTTGGGAATTTTACTCATCAGACATTATCGATTAATACCAATCAATAATATCGATTTTTTGCCTGTTGCACAAACTGCCGCAATGAGTGTTGATTGTTGAGGGTCTAACTAGGGAACCTCGCATGGTGCCCCCCCCCGGATCAGGAAGCTGATAGATGTTTTCTAGTTAACTCTGGCACGCCCTCTTCGAATCTGAACTCGGATTTTACTACAGATATCTGCGAAAAAAGTTATAGCCTGTCAAAGTTCGTATTTCCCGTCTTTTCTTCTATGAAAAACGCGCATTAGGGTTTGCGAAATCCGAAAACGGACCTGATGCTTGTGTTCAGCGCCCAAAACTACCCCACTGAGCAGATTTAGGGTGAGGGCACATTTTCCCAACTTTGCACAGACTGATAGCGTTTAGGACTTGTGCGGATTTCCGGTTGGGCGCTTATTTATACCTCTGAAAGCGTTACAAAAAAATGTTGCAGATTTCACTCAAAATCCTTCCAGGTGGGTTAATCGGGGTGCTGATCACGAATCTGGGGTTTATTTTACGATTTTCCGAGCTTTTCGACTTGATTCATTCAAAGCTTCCCATTTAACGTAGGTAAAGTCAGTTAAAAGGCATTATGTTTACGGTAACCTACAGTAACCATAATTCTAGCGACAAAGAGACACACTGACCACAAACAGGCGCCCTGAATAACCCCCAGTTGAAAGTTTTGAGCCGTATCCGAATTTTTTTAAACACCCTGAAAATTGGCTGATGGGTACCCTCACCTTTTCACGAAGCTTCAAAAACGCTTATAACTTCGTTCAGCGGTGTCCGTAGCAAAATCCGATGTCAGATTCGGAGACCGCGGAGCAGAATTGACCAAAAAACATTCATCATCTTTTAAATGGTGGGGACGGCCATGCGAGATTCCCTAGTGAGTACCTTACTTGGGAAATTGTTCTCATCATGAAAAATCGAATATCTATGATCAATAATATCGATTTTTCACCTGTTGCGCAAAATGCGGCGATGAGTGGGGTTTTTTTATGGTTGGGCGTCACAAGCTTCAGAAGTTGCACTCATACGACAAAATCGCCTGTTAGATGTTTCATCTTTCCAAACTGGAAATCGTTGAGCAAAATTCATGTCAGAAAGGGAACCTTTGGGAAAAATATGTGACATTTCTGGAAATTTAGCTTCCTGGCAAAAGTAACGATTTGGTGATGCTATTTATGAGTCGAAAAAGTTTCAAAATTATCTTGAAATATCGTGAAAAATGATTTGGCGTAAAATAGCCTGAAGTAGTAAAAAAGCTAGGAAATGAAGTGAAATAACTAAAAATACGATTTGGCGGTCAATAATAAACAAACTAGCGATGAGTAAAGACTTAGTGATCAGATTTCACAAGCTTCTCCGTTAAATTTATCAAAACAAAATCAAGCGCGCAACGGAAACATTAAGCCATTTTCGAAATCTGTTTTACGGGAACTAGCATAGGTCAAGCTAGGTGAACGCAACGCTCCATTCCATAACGCGCTTGATTTTGCTCTGATAAGTTTAACGGAGAAGCTTGTAAAATCTGATCACTAAGTCTTTACTTATCGCTAGTTTGTTTATTATTGACCGCCAAATCGTATTTTTAGTTATTTCACTTCATTTCCTAGCTTTTTTACTACTTCAGGCTATTTTACGCCAAATCATTTTTTACGATATTTCAAGATAATTTTGAAACTTTTTCGACTCATAAATAGCATTACCAAATCGTTACTTCTGCCAGGAAGCTAAATTTCCAGAAATAGATTCCAATGAATTCGATTCGAATAAATTTTCGAATGATTTCGAATTGACAAACTGAAAACAAGCCAGTTGAGCAGTCAATGTATCCTTTATTTCGGAGCGAATCTTGCTGCCATTAATCGTGAGCGTCCCCTTTGTCTTGACTTTTTCCAGACATGCGGTCCCAAAACTTGAATGTGGTGTGCCCACTCCACCCACCTCTGAGAGAATCTTTCGCGCTTGTACCGTGATGCTCCCGTGATCCGCGATAGTACCGTGTTCGTCTCCCCCGGTTCCGCGTTCTCATGATGTGCAGATTTGTAAAGCAGCACGGAATACGGCAAGGGCAATACCTTATAGCTTCGTGCTGACCTGATAGGCAACACTCGCTCGGGTGAAACATCGAGAGGGCATGAATGCGGTACGATCAGGGGTGGAAGGTGGCAGGATCTCGCGACCGTCCCGCGATAGTTCCGGGCTCGGTTCATCGCGGTTCCGCGATGTAACAACCCGTATACATCAATTTATGGACACGATTTGCCCTCAGGTTCAAGCTGGTAGAATCTCGCGATTGTTCCGTGTTAGGCCCAGGCACGATTCTTCACGGTTCCGCTATAGAGCATCGATGAACGAACGCGGTACGCTCTCGTTTTGAGACTGGCAGAATCTCGCGATCGTTCCGCGATAGCCCCATGCTAGTATCCTCTCGGCCCCTACCAGAAACCAAGGGGATTCTATCCGTGAACGATCGCGGGTGATTATCTCAGAGACTGGGCCACGGACCTTACGATTTCTGGTGATAAGTTGGAGGTGGTCCAACCGTTGCCTTCAAAGAATTTTCATTTTTTCATCTTTACACAATATCTTAACAACTTCGGCTCTGCCCGGTAGTCAACCTTTCGTTTCAGCTAATGATAGTGACATAGAAAATATTTTTGAATACTGCCTTTAATGACCGCTGTACACATTTCTCAGTCAAAAAAAAGCCGGACAAAGTAATTGCAGAATTTGTCAACTTCCTGTCCCAATTATTACCACCAGCTATACTCATGTCGAGTCGAGTCATCGAGTCTTGGTATCGACTGAAACAGTCGACATCGAGTCATTCGGCTATTCGATTATTCGGAATTTTGAAAAACCGAATTAGTCGAAAACTCGATTATTCGAAATTCCTGAAAATCGAGTTAGTCGAAAACTCGATTATTCGAAATTTTGAAAAATCGACTAAGTCGAAAACCCGATTATTCGAAATTTTCAAAAATCGACTTAGTCGAAAACTCGATTATTCGAGATTTTCAAAAATCGACTTAGTCGCAGACTCGATTATTCGATAGACCCGAACAGTCGAATAAATTCGATAGTCGACTATTTCGAGTCAAAGAAGTTCTCCGTCAGTTAAACTGTTTCAAAATGCAGTTGCAGACCATGCACCTAATTTGCCGCCAGTTGTTAATTGCTCATAGCTCTCGAATGTTCTCGTACGGCTCACGACCATCTTTTTCACTTAATGCCGGCATTGATTTACGCCAAAATTCCTCAATCCTCACGTGTGAGCATACCGATAAGCTCATTAGAGATAACAAGACGGTCGCGATAGCCTGGAAATTAATACATGACGGTCAATTATTTCACCTTGCTCGAGAAAAAAAAGGCATGCAAGAGGCTCGAATGCATTGGGACCAGCGGAACTCTGAGAGAATCCCCCGCGATCGTTCACGGATAGAATCCCCTCGGTTTCTGGTAGGGGCCGAGAGGATACTAGCATGGGGCTATCGCGGAACGATCGCGAGAATCTGCCAGTCTCAAACCGAAAGCGTACCGCGCTCGTTCATCGATGCTCCCCCCGATGCTCTATAGCGGAACCGCGGGGAATCGTGCCTGGGCCTATCACGGAACGATCGCGAGATTCTACCAGCTTCAACTTGAGGGCGAATCGTGTCTATAAATTGATGTATTCGAGTTGTTACGTCGCGGAACCGCGATGAACCGAGCCCGGAACTATCGCGGGACGGTCGTGAGATCCTGCCAGCCTCCACCCCTGATCGTACCGCATCCATGCCCTCTCGATGTTTCACCCGAGCGAGTGTTGCCTATCAGGTCAGCACGAAGCTATAAAGTATTGCCCTTGCCGTATTCCGTGCTGTTTTACAAATCTGCACATCATGAGAACGCGGAACCGGTGGGGGGAAACGATCACGGTACCATCACGGATCGCGAGTGTACCACGGTACTAGCGTGGTAAACCTTTCAACGATCGCGGTACCATCACGGTGCGAGAACGAGAATGCCAACGGATGAGTCAATTGGGTAACTATCGCGGAACGAACGCGGATCGCGGGACTAGGGGGAGACGAACACTGTACTATCGCGGATCACGGGAGCATCACGGTACTAGCGCGAAAGATTCTCTCAGAGAACGTCGCAGTGCAACCCAAACTTTTGGTTTTCAAATTTGTTTTTATGGACTTGAGCCTCCCGAGCCGTTTAAATGCAGGAGTCGCCCTATTAATAAAGAAAAAGCGCCTGCAGTTAAGGTTCGAGTTTTTGCGTAGAATTTTTGAAGCTCCTCCCCTGGTACTTGATGTTCTCACCTCGACAATACACTCAGGCCGCAGACCAAAGTCGATTTTATACAGGATTTTGTGCAGCAGTAGTAAGTCATTTAACTTTCTTCTTATCAAAAGAGATTGCAAGTTGAACTCACTATTCCTGGTTTCTGCAGATGGCATTTGTTGATAATGGCAAAATCCAAGCTTCCTGATCATTAACTTCCTTGTGAACCCGTTTTGCACCTTCTCAAGTCTAACTATGCTCTTCTTTTTGTGTGGAAAGTACACCGGTGTCCCATACTCAAGAATAGGTCTAACATAGGTTTTGTAGGCTCTAAGTAGCCCCGCGTTGCTTCTTGTCCCCAGTCTCCAATGATCTCGTTGAACCTTATTTCTCTCCTATAGTGAAATTTGTTTGATTTTCCAAAGCTTTTGTTCGATGGATATTGCTAATCGACATTAATACATGAGTATTGGTTCCGGCCGTCTTACTGTGTGAAGATGGCATTTTTCATTGCCAGATATACTTTTAATCAATGTGCTATCTCTTCTATTTTGAGCCGCCACGAGGTTGTTATGGATCTTTATTCTTCCGGCTAACGCGTTTCGGCGTCTGACGCCTTCTTCAGAGCCTTAAAGTGATCCAGTCAATTTAACAAAACTGCACGCACAAACACCGCGTACGCGTCCAACAGAAGTTGTGAACAGCTTCGGTTGCCGCGCGCAGACGGCGTCGCACCCCTCAGAGTCTTCACCTTACAATCGAACGCAGTGCGTCGACTCTTCCGGCCAGCAGTGAGCGAGGAAAATTAAGAATGAGACACTGTCGTACTCGAGGTCACAGACTGGTCGCTATGTGTGCGTATCAAAAATGACAGAGCTGGATAAATGGACTGAGTGCAGCTGTTGTTGAAATACACTCCTCCCTTCGATTCATGGCCGGGCCTTTAGTCTGTATCCAAAATGCCTCTAATGTTTTCCGCGGCATGATTTCAGTTTCGCGTTGCAGGATAACTACCTTCACGTTGAAATCATCTCCATTGTGTCTTCTTACACGGTGTGCACCCAACGGGGTTGATTCACGCGAGCATCTCTTTCCGTCGACGTGCTCACGGATCCGCAGGCAAAGTGGCCGCCCGGACTCACCAATGTAGCTGTCTCTGCACGCCAAGCATGTTATCATATATATCACTCCCGCGTACATTCAGTCGCCCTCTCTACCCGAAAGGCAAACCAGGCAATCAGTTGTGGTGCATATTCGGTCGTAGATCCGGTTTCTCACAAGTAGACGCTTCAGATTGAATGGTGGAATAGCGATAAGCGTCACGTGGTTTTCCAGGCCCGCTCGCCTCAGGCAGGATCGCACGGCACTAATGAAGTCGTCGGATATGAATGGCAAGCAGAAAGCAATTTTTCCGGCTTCGTTTTGGTCTGAGTGGTTGTTGTTCGGAGTGCGTCTTCTTAATTCAATCAATTATTCAATGAATAATCAATAATTGAATAATCAATAATTGAACATAATTGAATAATCAATAATTTAATCAATGTCTTGAAGCAGTAGAATGAGGTATGCTCAAAATAGTCGAGATAAGGTGCTTCAGAAACTCAATTGTTGAAAACTGGAAAAATTGAGTTAGTCAAAAACATGACCACTCGATTATTCGAAAAATCGAGTCAATTGGACTACTCGATTATTCGAAATTTTGAAAAATCGAGTTAGTCGAAAACCCGATTATTCGAAATTTTCAAAAATCGACTTAGTCGAAAACTCGATTATTCGAAATTTTGAAAAATCGACTTAGTCGAAAACTCGATTATTCGAAATTCTCAAAAATCGACTTAGTCGAAAACTCGATTATTCGAAAAAATTTTCGAGTCGCCGAAGTATACCACCAGCCCACCATCGGAGAATTAGCGGACCGATTTATACGAGTTCTCAACTGGTTCATATGTCTAAAAAAGGTTGCGTTCATGCTACAACTTTGTATCATTAGGTTTTGTAATCTTGGGACTTGCAGGAATCGGTATGCCTTTGAAAGATTTTTTTCTGTAATTTTGGCATTTCTAAGGGGTTAAGCATTTTACGATTTGAAAAAAAAAACTATTGGAGGTTCTCGAACAACTTAGAACTTGAACGTGCTCTCATGATTCCCTAGTCAAAATATTATTAGTTACAGATTCATTGGGTACAATTACACATTAAATTAGGTGGGACTAGTTGAAACAATAAATTGTTGCAGCGCTGAGATTCGAATGACCCTGTTTTTTTTTTGAGGTCCGATTTTTTAATAGTATTGGAATGGTGCGATTTCAGAAATTCCGATATTGAATACGTATTCGAATGGCAATTATTCGAATATATGGATTCGAATCTATTCGAATGGCACAACTATAGTACGCATACATAGCACGGCGCCGAAATTCTAAATATTTTGAGCATCATTTTGAATTGAAAAAAAAGCTGGAACTTATCTCCTAACTAAAACCTACCTTGTAGTTCGCTTGCTGTCCGATATCGATATTCTGGTGGCGGTACTGAGTAGTTCGACGGTAAGTATTTTTTCCACCCAGCCGCATACTGCGGAGTGCGATCCTCGTTGCTTAAAGGCATAGAACATCCAGGTATATATTTTTCGGTTTTTATGCTGATCTTGGAGAGAGTCACACGCTGATCAAAGTGGTGCCTTTAAAACCGTCTTAGACCCCCTATGAACAGAGTTATGGCTCCTTAAAGATGCCTATGTTTTCAGGGTGAAAAATTGGTGGACGAATTGTCTCAGGCCTGTATTCCTTTTCATTCGCAAACGCTGCAAGAGAGCGAGTCAGGATAAGGAGACAGGCTGGCAATGAACTGAAGAACAACGAAATGTTAAGAATTCATCCATCCATTAAGCCGCTATCGAGTTCGTAAATCTGGTAGGGGGTGTGGCCCGTGGTGGTGAGCGAAGGAGGTCGGGCCTGTGGTGGTCGCTTACATCTCGCCTATTCTGAGGAATTGTGGGCTCGCACTTTGCACGTGCTTTACAGGAGGGGTCTACTACACAACCGAATCAAAATCACAAAATTCACGTCTGAGGGTGTACTGTGCCTTTAACTGGAGTGGATATACACGGCTCGTATGTAACGTTGGACTTCCGGCTTAAAAACCTTTCGCGCGCATAGGTTAATGCTCAAAATATAACGCGGGATAAACGGCTTTGACCGCGCATGAAAATCCTAAGGGAGCTTACGTAAACAGGTTTGTGTGTTTGGCACATTCAGGGGTGCGTTCCAAGAACATTCCCATGACAAAACGCTTCCATGGAAACGTAGCCACGGCGACGTGGAAGCAATTATCAGTTACAATTCGTGGCCCTGGGAAACAAGTTTGGTCACGAAAAGGCTATTTGCCCTCCCATGGCATCGTGGAAGCATTCTTGGAACGCACCCCAGAACGGTCACACACGTATGCTCCTGAATAATCGCTCCGTGATTCGGTTGCATAGTGTGCAGGTTCAGAAACCAAACTTAAAGACAGCGTTCACGATGATCTTAGTTTTGGAGATTAATCGTCAAATCGATTCTTTGGCCCTCGAGCAGAACGAAAATGAGGAAGAAATCGAGAAAAACGCACCAGAAGGGCACGAAATCCTTTACTCCCACTCCAATTCTTTACTCTCAGTGGAACTGTTTGTTGTGGCAATGAAATCGTTTGTGGACCCGTCTTTCGCAGTTCTCTATTTTGCGTTGCTCCGTTCTTTCCTACGGACCCTAACTAATACTGTTTTGCCTGAAACATTCTTCATTTTTGGTTAGCCCCATTTTTCACCGGTGACAACCACCGTGAACATGTTCATCCAGCCTGACAACTAGTCCATGTTATAGAATAATGTAACTGAAATGCGACGTTTAAAAGCGTTTCTCGCCGTTTCTTCTAAATTTTGGTAACTTGGAGGCCAACGCTTTGTTTTATGTGAAAAACTCGGGCACGAAAATCATCGTGAACACTGCCTTTAAGCTAGGTTGGAATTTTCGAGCGCAGCTGGCTAGGTTGGGCGGTGGTTAGGTCAGCAACCCAGCTGTTTCCGAAGTGCTCACAGTCATTTTCCTGGTAACCAGCGACAATCACCGTCAAATACAGCCTAGCGTATTACGTAGACTTCTTTGAGACTTAGATTGCTTAGGACAAACAATTTCATGCCTTCCTCGGTCAGTCGAAAGCGTGAATTCAGCTTTAGTCCCATATATAGTCAAGCTACCTTACTATTCCCTCGTCGAAATGGAGCTTATCGGGCTTACCTTGACGAAAATCGCCTTATCACTGTTATATCTTGCCATGACCAACTGCTTCGCTGCTTGCTCCGTCCGGACTCATCCGAGCAAGCTAGGCTCTGAAGGCCTTCCCAGAGTTTGCCGGAAGACGCCGTCCGACACGTCACAAGATAGGAATGCGGCGTCGGTTCGGCCCGCATAGACGCCGCAGCCCTACCTTTTGACGTGTCGGACGGCATCGTCCGGCAAAATGTGAAGAGGGCTTAAAGGCAGTGTTCACGATGAAAAAAGTGTTTGAAATTCCCCTAGTGGAGGGACACTCTGTAACGTAACGTCGAAAGAACGCATGAAAACGATCCAGGAAGAGCCCCAAAAGAGCCCGAAGTTGCCACTTTGAGCGCAAGGCAAGCCCCGAACGCGCAGTGAACGAATGAAAGCTTGAAATCGTGATATGAGCGATGGTTTCCGATGATTGGCCCCGTTCTTCCCTTTACTCTCGACTTCTCTCTTTACTCAGGTCAGCTCGCATACATCGGTGGTAAAAGGCGGAAGTTACAAGCCTCGGAAAACTCGTCCACCATGCTTCTCTAGCTCAATTTTTGAGGGACCATAACTACGTTCCTAGAATGTCGTTAACGATTTCAGAGACATCGTTGGAATCAGCATGGGACCGTTTTCAGATAGGCTGACGAACAGAAAAACGATTTTTATCGTGGACACTGCCTTTAAGTCATTCAACGATGAGACCGTACCGCGAGTATTCATAGCGAAAATATTACCGCGTTCAGTCTCTACTGCCGTTCTCGGAGCCGAATTCCGGACGGCAATTGCGGACTACGGCTATTCATCACGCGACATCACGCGACACGTGATAATCGGTCTAGGAGCAAGGTGAATCATGCCGGGACCTCGTGGTCCCAGCATGATTTTCATCCTGTTGCGTGATGCAACAGCCGTTGTCCTCAAATGTGGACCGGAGTTTGGCTCCGAGAATGACAGTAGTAAGTAGTGCCAGCCAGTTTGCATTCCTTTGGGGACCTCTCTCACGAAGTGCAATTGAGAAGTAGTTTTGGTAAATCAGCGTATATCGCCGTTCTACTTCTCACTGCCCTCGATGTCCGTCTGGCTACATGCTCGCCCCCTTTGAAATCACAGTCCTTCACAGATTCTCAGAAGCGAAGTGCACGAGTTCTCCAGTTTGCGACACACTAATTTTCATCGGTGACGACGGGCGTTCTCGTTCGACACATTATACCGAGCATGCGATTCGTGACGGCTCGTACGGCCGACGAGGCACGCGGTAGTTCAACGCGGGAACAAAATAAAGTCTGTCCAAATGAGATCGGCGGGCCCGCGGTGGGCGTGCTTCTCGAGCGCGAATGCCGCTCTCGGACGAGTGTTCAAACGGCTGTAAACATCTGATTGGAGGTATTCTCGACCATCCAAACGCTTGCCCCTCTCGGCTGCAGGGCTGATTGATCGACACAGTTGGCCTGCTGCCATCCGCTGCCGACCACGCTCCTAGTTAGTGGCCGCGAGGAAAGGCTCGCCTTCGTTCTGCATGCTCGTCCGAGAGCGACGCACGTGACGGCCGCTCAACACGCACGCCGGCCGCACGGTTCGCCAGTCTCATTCGGACACACTTCACCTTCTTTGATAATCCTCAGTATAATGTGGAGGTGGTGCAATCGATTCATCAGTTCTTTCTTACCAGAGCGTGCGAGTCGCATTTCCTTGCAACTCGCATCGCTCGACCTCGGACGACAGAAAAAATATTCTGTGGAAGGTACTTGAAGCCAGAATTCAACCTCAGGGATATTTTTTATATTATAGTCCGGCCTATAAACCTTGCCAACCGCGAAATCTCAATTCACTCAAGTAAGAGAGAAAAAAAGAGAGAAAAAGCGAG
Source organism: Aplectana chamaeleonis (assembly GCA_029168955.1). Lineage (NCBI taxonomy): Eukaryota > Metazoa > Nematoda > Chromadorea > Rhabditida > Cosmocercidae > Aplectana > Aplectana chamaeleonis. The sequence goes on along the minus strand of JAPDOI010001790.1, from coordinate 118,310 downwards.
TCGACCACGCCCCAGAAAAGAAAAAATGGTGCACGCCCACCGACAATTTTCCGATTTCAACAGGGAAGAGACGTGCGATTATTGATGTCCAAAATCTATGTTCACTCTTTCATTTCTTTTCAGTCTGGCTTGATAGTGTGGCGTGCTGCAGAAAAAACAGGCCCGAGACAACTCGTCCGCGAACTTCTCGCCGTTCAAATTCAAATTCCTCGACGTTCATAGCAAGTTCTGAGCGACTCTGGAGATACCGTTGTGATCAGCGTGAAATTCTGTTTGAGCTAAGCAGAATAAACTATTCTGAGGTTGGACGGTGGTTTTAAAGACATCGCACCTGCAGAAAACAATACTTTATTTCTTAAAATGTATTCTGAGTGGGTGTATCCCTTGGTGAGATGAAAATGGCAAAAGAACCCTTCATCACCCTCTACTTATGAAATCAGGAAGAGTTAAACGTAGATAGCCACGCTGGGTTGCAAGCACTTGCTTCAGTATCGAGTCGTGGTGGACAATTTGTGATAGATGACTGGTGAAACTTGGTGGAATGCATCAATTTATATCTCCCATACTTTCGGAATGCTGTATATCGGAGGCATCAAACTCTAACATTAGGCCAAGCTGGGCCCAGCTATGGTAATGATGGCAAAAATGGTGAGTGGTTTTCACAGCGTACGATGCCTTCAATGTTTATCTGCGCCTAACCGTTGGCACACACTTCCCAGGCAGTATGATATTCTATGCTTGCTCAGTGATATTCCGGAGGGGAGTATACCCACAGTCAGCGTCACAATATCCACAGTTGTATACCCAGAGTTCGCAGCGATGTCAGCGGCGTGAATAAAATAATTGTCAACTGGCAACAGAAAAGCATTGTGATGTTTGTTGCTACATACTTGTAAGCCTATACATGAGAGGCTCAACGGCACAATCCACATGATACGTAGAGGCGTAGCTGATTCATTCTAGATTTTCGTCTAATCCGGAGAATTCGACCAGTGATGAACGTCGACGAATGGTTCAAACCAGCACCCGAATCCATCGGAGTCCCTGGGGTCCCGGTTCTGGCCCGAAACTCAGGGGGAGCCCCCTTCCGCACATACGTACAAAGCGAACCTGTTGGAGATGTCCGTTGTACAATTATTGAAATATGGTGCAAGCTCGGATACTGTGTAGCATTCCTTTAATGGAATCGATCGCACTTGACGAATATGCCCGATTCCCATCGCTCGTGATACCTACAAATGTATGATTCAGTTCACCTATTGCTTGTTGAGTGAAGATTATAGAGAGACCTTGTCATTTGCGTATCCTCGCATTCCCCAGGCAGGATTCCCATCATACCAACTCGCGAAGAGTGCTAAAAAGAAATTGGAAGAGGCCTTTGAATGGGTGAAACAGGTTGTGAATGATCTGCAACTAGCCTGGTGCCAACGAGTTCTGTGCCCAAACCCAGAACTGATCGATCTGATTGATGGAGGAAAACGCCTGTGGTCCGTATGTACTTGCGTCGACGTTGAACAGCGATCGCACCTTTGACATTAGTCTCAGTTTGATATCAGTTCATATTTTAAGAACAGTACAAAAATATCGGGCGGGGCCTCTGAGAGTTTTGGTAGAGAAATAGCCGCGGAATGCCTGCTCGCCGCGAAATAGCCGACAAATAGCCGCACAATAATGCTGGCCGCTAAATAGCCGCAAAATAATGCTCGCCGCGAAATAGCCGAGAAATTAATGCTCTCCAGGTATACGGAGCATTCCAGAGGCATGATTCAGATGTGAGCACCTCCGTCGGTTCAACTACCCAAGTTTGAGGTACTTGGACCTCGTTCAGCCTCCTGAGGGCCCGCCCAACCGCTGGCGGCCCAAGATGGTGGCTGGGCGAGCCGGTGACGATTGCGTCTTGCTTAATTTTGTTTACTTCTAAATATTTCTCGGTTATACCTTGGCTATTTCTCGGCTACTTCTTGTCCGTTCCGTGAGAAGCCGAGAAATAGCCGCGAAATAGCAGGGAAATAGCCCACCAGGAGCCGCTGCGGAGCCTGGTGGGCTATTTCGCGGCCAGAGCTCTCAGAGGCAGTGGTCAGAAGAAAGCTTTTCTCTTTCTGGCGAGTCCATATTGACAAATGTGCTTGAGTGTGATGGACCTCATTTGTTCGCATGCGCAGCCTCACCATACCACCTCACTGGAAGTTTAGAAGTGATCCATTTCTGGCGCGACTGCAAACAGTCGAGCACGATGAGTACTCCGGATCTGTGAGCGGACAAACTGTATAGATCTTCACGTGAAACTGATGTAAGACTATACGAAAAGCGTATTTATTTTCTTAAAACGGATGGTGGTCGTTAGGTGACTAGGGGGGGGGGTAGGGGAGTGCAAACGAGACGTGGAGACATCGGCGAGCATGACAGAGGCGCCGAGAATCTCTCCCTCAAGAGGGTACGATTCCCGCCATGCATCTTCTGTCAAGTTAGATTCGCAATTATTCGGGAGCGCCCGAAGAGGCACTCTCGGGTGGGCGTGTCCCAGTTGGGTGGGTCGACTCCGCCCCTCGGCGCGGACGAGATTGCCTCCAGAGTGCCTGTTTCATGAGTGCTTCGATTTGATTGCGTCCTCACTGTATTTCTACACTATTCACCTGTATTCCACTGAACTGCAAGGTACTAGATGCTGATAAACAGTTGTATTCAACCCCAATAGCAATCCTCCCGATAAACGTTGATCCCAAATGCATTGATTTGCTAAATCATGAGAGTTTTCATGTTTCATTGTTAACATGAAACTTTTCTTGACCGGCAATATGATGCTATACGTTTCCTTTTTTCTCCGCAAAGGTAATTTTATGAAAAAGGTGAGTCCTTTTCTCGGATTTCCTTCTCTCTTTTTTATTTAAAAGATAGAAATGTTTAATGAATCATGATAAGATCCCTATTCGCGTATTGCAGTAACTCTAAATGTTGCTTACGCTTTAAATCACTTCACTTCCCAATACGCGGCCCCCGAAGAAAAATATTTTTTTAAAAAACACTCAAGTGTTATTTGTTTCCTCCATTCCTTGATTTACATTTGACTTTATCTATACCAGTTATCCTGCCCCTATGAAAAGATTTTTGAAGCCTCTTTACAACTTTTCATTCCCAAGTAAATTAACTGTTACTGAAAAAAATCATAGATATGCCTTATGCTGGTGAAATATTTTTAACGAATTTCCTAGATTATTCAAGTGTCTACTGATTCCTCGTTAGCATTTTTAGTCACCAATAGAAAAAAAATCGGACGAGTTTCTCAAAACCAATTCTGTGTTAGTTTTATTAGGCAGTAACTTTTCTAAAGATCTTTACATATAATTTGTATGAAGGAATTTAGTGAGTGGTAGTGATCAAATAAAGAACTCGGACCTATTTTTAAAACCTCTGCTTGATCGGATCAATTCCTAGCCTGTCTGATAAAGTTGCTATAGAAATATGAAAACTGTCGGTGACTTATGAATTCGGATTTTTTCAATCAAAGCGTAGGTGAACAGTCACATGGAATCAGAAAGAGGAGTTCGTTCTAAATTTGACGTCTACTCCCATTTTTTATGATTTTTAGCGATCATGAAAAACGCATCTGATTTTCAGGCAAAATTAAATGATTTTTTTTTCTTGAAGTTTGTTTCTACCTTATTTCATTTTTAAATTGTATTATATACTCATTTTCACTATAAAAAAATTTATTCTAAAACGAGACGAACGCTTGAAAAAGGAGTAGAAGTAGAAAGTTTTGATATTTATTAACAATTTTTATTCTTATTTACACTGTTTTTAGTTATGCCTATTTTAATTCCGTATATATTCTCAGCCTTCACCATTCAATCTAATAATTTTGGCACATATGGGTCGATATCGCCTCCACTAGACCGCTCGTGATCCTGCATAGCCAGTGGACATAACAGATCCGAAGACAAGCGACCCAGGATCGTAAACATGTCCCAATGGCATTTGCTAATGGCCATGGGTCGGTGGAGTGAGAGATAGGTATCGGCTGATGTCAACGAGGATTTATTAGTTTGAATCCATAGGCTCAGACCATGTTTAAGAAGAAAGACGTTATTTCTTTTTCAGCGAACGACAGAAATCAGTCATAGAAGGTAACGAGATTTTTGTTGTTGACGGAAAATTCAATTGTTTAAAAACTAAAATTCAATTGGACATCAATGAATAAAAAAACATGAAAAACACCACCGACGGCACAAAAATTCGAGATTCTCATTGCTGAAGTGGTGTTTATTTTTTAAAGCATTTTTTGCATTTTCTGGTGTAGAAAACATGCTATTTAATGTTTAAAAATTCTATCTGATAATGTGACAATTTTATTGAACAGTAAAGTTGAAATCTCGTCACCGTTTTCTAACTTCGTTCGAAACCTTAATAAATTTTTCACATAAATCTCTGGTTCTTCAGAAAAATTAGTTTAGATTTTGCTTTTTCCCTAAAACAATTTGGGGAGTAATCCTATGACGAGAAAATGTTGATTCCGCTTCAGCAAGTACTCGCTAATATTACTTAAAAAACTGTGCAGAAGGCAGAAGAGAAAGAAGGCACAGAAGAGAAAATACTCACTGTGCAATAAATTACTTTGCATACGAGTGGTGCGAGGTAGTGCTACAAAATTAAAAATTGTGCGAAGTGGAAATGGAAAAAATTACGAATTTGTGTCCAGCTTCGGCTTTCCACTTTATAAGCTACAAAGGCGAGCTTGAAAAGTGGATTTATCGAACCTACCCGACAATTATGAGTTTAAGAAAAAAATTGTATCAGTGGCTTTGGAAAATTCTCAACTTTTTTCACTCCTTGAAATTAAGGTTGTACCTAACTTTGAAATTTTGCTAATCAAATTGCTCCACAATGAAGAATAGATTGCATTTACATTTTACAAAATTTGAGCTCGACCACCTTGCATGAGTTACCCAAGGCTTCATAAACACATTTTTTAAAGTATGAACAATTTAAAAAAAAATAATTGGAAGCCAGACCCATATTCAAATCCAGTAGTTCGTAGTAGAAATGGGGTTAACGCATTAATATCATCGTATTGCTGGTCAAGAAAAGTTTCATGTTGACATGGAAACATGAAAACTCTCATGAGTTAGCAAACCAATGCATTTGGGATCAGCGTTTATCGAAAGGGGTGTCATTGGGGTTGAATAGAATTGTTTATCAGCAGAATAGTAGCTCATGATTCAGTGGAATACAGACGAATACAGTGAGGAAGTAATCAAATCGAAGCACTTGTGAAAGAGGCACTCTGGAGGCAATCTCGTCCGCGCCGAGGGGCGGAGTCGGGCCCGCCCCTCTGGCTCCGCCCACAGCAGAGTGCCTGTTGTCTACCCCCCCCCAATTATTCGATTGTTTATCCACAAAGTTACGCATTCACATTTTAACCTGCTTTTCCCGATTCCACTGGATCTGCAATTTCTATTGCGTGAATCCCCGTAGTAAAAGAGAATTTTCTCACCGTATTCAAAAAATTATTATTCTCACCTTCTCGTGCTCGCATTCCGGGTTTATAGAGGAATATTGTAATGCGAGCACTTTCCCACTTTGTAATATCTTGCTCAAGTAAAGAAAAGCACGTATTTCGGATACATAAAAGTCGTTTTCGCAACATCGAAGAGAAAACATTGTCATCTTAAAAAGCAGATCAATGATGCTTTTTTAGAAGTATCATCATGTCAGAAGGCGACAATCTGTTGCCCAATACATCTGCTAACCCCTTATCAAGAACTACTAAACTTGGCACTGTATGACGGAGAAAAAAGTCGAAAAAAAAAATCCCCATATTGATCCGAATAAAACTATTTGAGGTAGACGGTTGTCAGATGTAGTAGCCAGCCAGTTTACGCTTCTAAAAAACCAAAAGCACAGTCATGGTGACCGCTTGAAGAGAATGCGTCCACAAATTCTCCTTGTTTTTGCAATTTTCCGGTCTACCGGAAGGTCCGTAGAGAAAATCCAACACACAGTAATGTTACTCTATCCAACCCCCACAACTCTCAGGAGAAAAACAAATATTGAAATGAAATGACATATTGAAATTCGCACTTTTGACAAGTATTAAGGTTGCCAGAGGATGAAAACCATGTTTGATTGCCCCTATTTACTGGCTCCGTCCTCCATTTTAATGATGGGGGGTGAATAACCCTCCTCTTTTGGAAAATTTCCAACGTTGAAAACTGGTCCATCATGATTCCCTAGCTCAATTTTTGAGGGACCTGGACTCCGTTCCCAGAAATTCTTGTACGAATCCAGAGACATCCTCGGAATCAGCATGGGACCGTTTTCAAGATAGGCGGAAAAACAGAAAAACGATTTTTATTGTGAACACGGCCTTTAACCTTGCCCTTTACACAATGAGAAATTCTCGAGATCTCAGGAGATTTGCCAGAGTTCACGTACAAAGGCAGATGTGCGTGCAGGCGAAGTTATACTGTCGATAATTCTTATGCTGCTCACTTGTTGTTGATAGTAGAATGCGTTGCTGTCACGATAGTAGAAAACGAGACCCATGGTGATCACCAGGGCAGCTAGCAAGCATGCGACGCCACGCAAAGTCTCGAACAGCAGTTCCTCTCTGAAATATTGGGCGCTCGAAATGAAAGGAAGTGTACCAACAATAATCGTTGTGAGCTGCTATTGTAACACAGTTGATTTGATGTCCATCAGAAAGGCACGAAACGCAGTGAAGCAGAGTGTATTTCCGGGCGATCTGACACAAAAAAACTGAGGTATGAGATTGACGGTTTTGAGATCGGTTGAGTTTTCATTATTATCACAAAACGTTCGTTGAGCTGGCAGGCATTTCATAAAACAATTATAATAACAGAGCAAACAAGAGGATTATTATAGACTCAGGGTGACCAGTAAATTTACCTTTACATATACATGTAGGGGTTTGGATGCCAAGTTCTGTGTGCTCTTCCTGAGTGAGATACAGTGCGTATCATAATCATAGCAACACACTCAAAGCTCTGATGTCAATGTCCACGCTAGTTTTCATCGAACACTGTCAGCATTCAACTCCGCGTACCCAAAAACCTTTGTTCACACCATTTTTCCAAAAACCGTCAAGAAAAAAGATCTATTTTGTACATAATGTTTAAAGTTTTTGTATCATAACTATAGCAACATTTTCAGTTTTCAATCTCTATTCTTCTTCTTATTCGGAAATACAAACTTGTGACGTCTTTTCAAGAGCCTTGTTAAGAAATTATCTTAAAAAACTCACTTTAGCATAGAGTTCAACAGTCGGCTAAGCACTTTCACGTCCAAGTTGCTCCAGGCAACGAATACGGCTCCCTCAAGGTTTTCCAGTCAGTCGTACGTCCTACGTACACTATAGATATGGCGAAGCAGGATTCCTCGGACGTTTTCCATTGAGATAATGTAAAGCGAGCACGCCGGCCAAGCCATAACGGAGAGCCCATGCTGCTCAAACCAAGTCCTAGTTGAGCGACTCGTGTGGATGTCGGCATCGTCTTACTGGAAGGTGAGCTCATTTTGCTGGAGCCGAGCAAGGAATGGTAATAGTCTTGTTCACAGCACTTCCTGGTACTACGCAGGAGTCCTTTTAGAGGAACCGGTGGCTATCTGGAGCGCACCGTCAGCATCGAATCCACACCATACTGTGAGATTGCCTCCACCCAAAATCCGCTTGGCGATTTACCCCGGCTCTTTGCGGAAATCTCGCCAGTAATGTGCGTACCCGTCAGGTCCATCCAACTTGAACTTCTTCTTGTCCGAGAACACCCACTGAACACAATGTTTACTCAAATGAAGCCGGAGAACAAGTTCTGCTCATCTTAGACCAGTCAGTTGCCCTTTCCCCTCAGCTAGCTGAAGCCGTGCGGCCTTAGGCAGTGCTGTGAGGTGCGGTACTGGACGCATACGAGAATGCTCTATAATTGGGTTGCGAATGATCGCCCTCCAAACGACCATTTTAGATATCGACATAAAAAGTTCGGCTCGGACCTGATTGACCGACATGGTCGAGTTGGACACGAGCCCTCCTACTCGCCGTCCCTCTCAGACATTCGCCGTTGTCTACAGGCTGTCGTTCCGCCCAAAATGAGTCATCGCCGGCGAACAAGCAGAGCTACGCGGGGCCTTCCAGGATGCTGTTGAACAGGGGCCGACGGCCTACTAAACATTCCATTGGCCAGCAAAACCTCTGACTGCTGAAAGTCAATGATGAAATGGCTGGATGTCTACAGAACGCCAAATCGAGATGTGTACGGCTCTCGAGGTCGATGGACAGCTCTACAGAAGGCTATTTTGAATTCTCGCGGCAGTGACGCATTCAGGCGGGAGTTTCATAATCATTTGCCAGGCAACAGTGGCTCCGTACTCTCGCGTTTTGCTGTTGATTTGACCCTCTTCTACAAAATCCTTCACGAAGAATCATACTTCATTAGTAATCATAACACTTCATCATTACACATCATTACACAATCATCATTCTCTACCACGTAATCCACATGTAATCCACCATAGCTTTCATTTTAACTATCTTGAGAACGTAAAACGATTTCGAAATCATACGAGAAGTTTCTATATCCCAGTGAGTCATGGCTATCCGTCTTCTACTCATTCTCGCTGTGTGCTGCGTGTGCCAAGTGGCCGTGTCATGCAATCGTACCCTTAGAGAAACTTCGCACCTCAAACGATGCCCTGTCGATTACGTCCCACCCATTGGGTCACTCTGCCTAAAGTCAGTCTCGCTCAATCTGTTCTCCCACTAGCGCTATCTCGCATTATACTCGTGTAAGGTTGCGCTTGTCCATACTCATTTCTGTTTTTGGAGTAGTCGCTGAGATATAAGGAGCGTCGTATCAATAAGTGGAGTGGGAAAGGCTTTCAACTGTTATCGTTTTCGTAAACTGCTATCGTTTTCTCTTCGTCGGCTCATCAATCCTTTCACAATCAGCCATCGTTTTAAACCTTTGTGGAGTTCAGCATTCTACCATTTCAGCTTTTCTTGGGAAATTATTTGGATCCTTTCGCACTACCGCTCTAGTCGTGACATTAAATATAGTCGTAAATGTGTAGGATACGAACAACTGCATGTTTTCAAAGTCCTCAAAAAATTTGGAACTCGAATTTCTGAAAAAATGATCAATAATTGAAAAATTAAATGTCGGAAGATGAGACGCTGTCCTCAACTACAAATTTTGGTGCCCTCAAGTCTTTAAATAATGATGATGATTTAATGAAATGTCATTTCTTAAACAATTTCGAAAATTGCGAAATTCCTGAGATTGAAAAAATCGGGAAATCTGTTAGGGTAACATGATCGAGCCCCAACTGAGGGCAAACCCCTTATTTTACTGAAGAGCCTCAATGTATCACAAGAAAAGAACAAGGGGCTGCACGGGTAAACTGTAAAGATACCTACAATCAGCCGATTTTGGTATTCGAAGAACTCATAGCGGAACCAGACAAAAGTCAAATATCCTCTCAGCATCATCACATCAAAGATTTTGCGGTACCTTTCTCTAACTTTTTACGCGATCAATGTGTGGCTGTTTGAACCATGGCTATGCTAATCAAATGAAATTATTTTTTCAGATAGATGCCGGCAGCAGCGATGCACCGTGGACCAATGTCGAGGCTCAACAAGACGACTGCATACATCAACAGTGAGTTCGAACATTTTGTATTCTAAGGGTACTATGACATCCTCTTTGTCGATTTTGCATTGCTTCACGAAGAATTCGCGTTTTTTTTTCTTTGTATTTTGCAATTTCCTTTCATCACTTTGGATGTTCTCGAAACTCAATGTTTTAGGACGCCTCTCTCGGAATGAGAGCCGTTCTCATGGACCGCATGACGGGATCTCGAGGAACGAGGACGTAGCCGACGCAAACACTGAGAATGAGGATGCAGCCGAAGGTGGGCCACCAGAGGTCGATGCTGGCGGGGAGGAATCTATGTCTACCAATGACCTGACACTTGCGCTTGGTGGAAATTCAGGTTTGAGTGAGTTTTTTCCAGCCTTTTTACTCTAGAGTTCGTCCTACTCTTCATTTTTAAGCCTACATCGGGGAAATTTTCGAACCATTTGAAAAAAAATTACCAAAACATATCCTTTGTAAAAAAATCGAAATTCTTATCACTCATGGCGCGTGCGGCGTGCGCCATGCTGCAGCCTCCGTCTGCCCTCCGCTGTCCCGCTGTATCTAACCCCTGCTCCACACGAGCGCGCGTAGGAATCATGAGAATTTAGCGTTTTTGCCGCATATATTTACAAAATGCAACCACCCAGAAAACTTCAGCCTGGTTTTCCACTGTATAAAGCAAATGGTCAAGGAGAAGAGCTCATTTCTTGTGCGAGATTTTTTAACCATATGGCGGTACACCCATTTCTGAAGGCTAGTGTCGGGCATTAGATTTTGGGATACAGGGCACCTGGTACAAGACGTGGGATGGTAGCCTGTTTGTGTAGCCACTCACACTTCACGACGAACCTCACGCGCATGGGCTAGCGATCAGCTAATCGGCAGCAATGTTCCGTTGTACACAGCGCGAGATTGTCATTAGGTACTCTTGTAAAGAAACTGCATTTCACTTATCAGAAAACTCAGGCTTTTTTCGCTCATCCCATAGCTCATATTGGCTATAAAACGGCGAAATTCGCATGGTTTCTACGCTTGCTGGCGCGGAGCGGAGGTTAGAAACAGTGAGACAGCGGAGGGCAGACGGAGGCTGAGGCATCGCGCGCGCCGCTCGCGCCTGGAATGATGTGAATTACGACGTTTTATAGAGAGTAAACTGAACTTTATTTTCAGATCTCTGAAAAAAATCTGACGGTCGAAACGTCAGGTCATCAATAAAAGATTCACTTCACTGTAAAAAAGGCTCGAGACTCAGAAGGAGGAAAGATGCTTTCCGAGCTGTGTTTCGAAGAGCATTTCTGTTATTATTCAAAAATTTTCACAAGCACGATCGTTCCGATCGAAATGGACGCAGGGCTAGCGTGATCCTGCGTGTAAATTAAATAGCGCCGGCATGGCTGCGGACTTTGTCGCATATCTTACGGCTATCCCCCTATTTTCTGACCAGCCCTGTTTCACCATTACCGTGGTTCGCAAACGATGGCGTGGAGATAACAGTTGTTTATAGAGCTATGTTTAATCGCAACTGTAAAGAATTATGACTCGGTCGCGATGAAGAATGCGACACGAGTCGCATTAGATCAAAAAATGATTCGCGAAACAAAGAGATTTTTGGAAAAGTATGAAACTCTCGCTCACAAAAGGATGATTTCATTTGAATAATCTTCGGTGCTATGTGGGAAGGGGGAGCATTATGGCGCGATGGACTTGGCCACGCCTATTTTACTGTGCCGCACTAAATTTGAGCACCTACCCGGGGTTTCCCTCTACTGCCAAAATCAGGAGAGTCATTGCGGCACGGAAAAATAGGCGTGGCCAAGTGCGATACAACAGTGCCCCTCCCTTCCCACGTAGCACCTAATCAAAAAAAAAACCAAGTCTTCAAACCTTTTTAGCGGCAAAAATATATCCTAGGTAGAGTACCGTCAATACGTCTCGAAAGTTATGTCCATACAGCTGTACAAAAAGAATCATTCCCGCCTGCCAATTTATTATTTTGCCAAGGACATTTTTTTTCGACGTTTCTGAGGTAACACAACGTCTCGTGGCTGAAATTTACCTGGGGGGGATGTCGTACGCCAAAATATAGTGGTCGCCGTAAGGTATGTGACAAAGTCCGCAGTCATGCAGCCGACGCTGTTTAATTCAAGCGCAGGATTACGGTAGCCCTGCGTCCATTTTGATCGGTACGAGCGTGCTTGTAAAATTCTCGTCTCTTTGGGTCAGGAATCGAATTTGCGAATGGATGAATGATTTGCGCGTAAAGTAGGACGTGTTGTGTGCGTAACTGCACAACGGGGGTCCAGGGTACAACCAGGGTCAATTTTCTACAAATTTTATAATTCTATTACTGATTAAAACAAACATACAAAAACGAAACCAAAAAGAGAGTATTTTTCTTTAATTGGAAATTTCCAAAGTTGAGGTCGCGGCCTAGCTTCACGATAGGTAGGAGGGCAACATCATCTGAATGTGCCTCTAACACCATCGTGAATTCAGGCCTCCTTGTTAACTGCCGGCGACCTAAATGCTCGTACGAATAACCATTGTCCGAATTGTAAAACAGAAGGTTTTCGAGGGCTTCTAGTGTCAAAGTCGCTCATGTATCTTCTTTTCTGCCGTACCCAACTTGCTGTGTTCGTTCGCGTGCGTGTGCGGAGTGAGGAGAGAGACAACGAGAAAATGTGGAAAGGAAAGACAGCAAAGCCTTCCCTCGCAAGCCTCGCAGACACAGCACGCATGGGACATGGCGTCGAATATATTACCTTGTGTGCACCCACGGACGCGATACACCGAATTTTACGCGCAAATCAGTGGATGCGATGCAATGGATTTTTGCAGTGGATGCGATGACATCCTTTCGCACGGGAAGGCTCTTTGTAATAAGCCGAACTGCCGCATGATGTGGTACGTCAGATAGTGTTTTTTTTTGTTGAAAATCGCCCCTATTGATTTTTAGGGTGGATCCAAAAAGGAGTAAAAATGGGAAGAGGACTACTGTGCATACGCTAGGCGTTTTACCTCAGCTGGAAAAAGTTTTAGAGAGTACCATCGACATGCTTATTAGTGTTCATCGAAGAGTTCACAGCAGAAGGGTGGGAACTGCCGATTTATTCTGAGTTGAAAATTGTGCTCTGAACCACTGCTCAGGAATACAACATTGAACGCGAACGCAAAGCTAACACGTCGGATTTTTGTATGTACGAGGACGACATCGAAGCTTTAGAGAGGTTTCGTCGACGCGAAATTGTTGTGGTTTTGACTTGCATTCGACGGTGTCCGCTTTAGACGTTTTTCACGGTATGCCTACTTCACCTACTTTCCCCATCTCATTGTCTAGGTTCTGCAACCTGCCTTCTCGTATAAGTCACAGGCTTACCCCGTCTAGCTCGCCTTAGAGGGATTGTCATTCCATGAGAAAACAACGTACGAAAACACTCTCCTGGCAAGCGTTCTTTTCACAATGAAACAACCATCAGAGCTTATTATTCGCCAGTTGTTTGGAAGGTGGGCTGTCTTCATTGAACCTGAGTGAATTCAATACATAGCATGAATTCACGAATGAACGTAGAGTTATCGAAGCTAGGCCGCGAGGGACTCGAAGTAAAAGGCCGAGCTGGTGACTCTTGGAAGATTTTCCCCATTGTAAAAAACGCAGTCATTGATTTCGCTGTGAGTTATTGACCACATTCCAATATTGCAAGAACTTGCCGTTAACAACAGTTAGGGAATGTGACAGTTGTATAATTCGCCTCAATGGACGTCAAAGTCGGGATGTCACTACTGCACATTCTTGGGAAATAAGTCTGACGGTCGGCTTAATTGGTATGTGGAGAATGCAGACGTGAATCTTCGTCGATCAAGACCAGGTATATTGAGTGATGCCGACCCAGGTTGTAATGGTTTGAAAGGTTAGATGAGTATGCTTCATGACCCATGCTTTGTGAGCTGATTATAAACACATTTGAGCTTCAGCCAAAACATATTTCATGGATATAATCACGATGGAGCGGTGCAGAGGGGACTATCTCCACCTTATTTCTGAAGGAATCAGCTGCGATGTTATGTAGGATCATATTTCTTGCCTTATAGAATGATCGAGAGAGGAATTTTGAGAGTTTTTTTTAGACTTGTTCAAAAAGACGTCTTATAAAAAGAAGCTTAAGCCTGAGGTCAGAGAACTACATCTTCGTCGCGGGGTCACTGAAGAACTAGACGCAGCATTTCAAGCGATAAAAAAATTATTCTTATGTGTCCAAGTTTATTCTAGGAGTCGGGGATTGGAGCAAGATGACAGGCTCAGAAAAAGATGCAGTGAGTTGTGCTCTATGATGTGTAAGGACCCGAAAACACAATACAACTCCATTAATTTAGTTTGTGTTTGTCGCCTTCCCCTTGATCGCCTCTAATTTGCTATGTGAGGACTCTGTCGGATGTGTTGCGATTTTGTCTTATTGGATCATCATTAGGATTATTGGTGACTGTAGCAGCTTTGGTCGAGACGACGTGGAAATGCTGAAAACGCTAGCATCCTCCATGAAAATTTTGTGGGGACCACTGTCCTCCTCTTTGTTTACCCTTAAAGGCAGTATTCACGATGATTCTCGTTTCGAAGTTTTCCACTCAAAACAATGCGTTGGCAACCCGGTGTTACCAAAATCACGAAGAAACGGCGAGAAACGCACTAATTCGTCCTATTTCAGTGACATTATTCTATGGCCTGCACTAGTTCTCTGGTTGGATGAACATGTTCACGGTGGTTGTCACCGGTAAAAAATGGGACTAATCGAAAATGGAAGAATATTTTGGGCAAAACAGTATTAGTTAGGGCCCGAAGGAAAGAACGGAGCGACACAGAATGGAGAATTGCAAAAGGCGGGTCCACAAAAGATTTCAGTGTCACAACGAACAGTTCCATTGATACTTAAGAGGCGGGCTGATACTTGAGGTTTTCGTGCCCTTCTGGTGCGTTTTTCTCGGTTTCTTCGTCATTTTAGTTCTACTCGAGGGCCAAACAATGGATTTAGCGATTAATCTCAAAATCGAAGATTATCGTGAACACTGCCTTTAAGCTGCACGTAAGTAATCAACATCACGTATGCACAGTGAGATGATTCGAGAGTGGTTTCTTTTTGCAGGTTCTTATAGACCACTGTTTGTTAGAGGATATGGATTACCTCGGGACACCCAATCATTGGAGCGCAAGCCCTTTTGAAAGTTTCCATCGGCGCTTTCAAATAAGAACGGATCAGTCGACCGCAAACAGTGAAATCGCACTTGTTAAAAAGTTCTCAGTTTCATTTTTGGAGAAATGCTATATCGCGTGGATAGATTTTTTTAGTTTCGTGCTGAGAAAAGATTTGCGGGTCATGTTGAGGAATGAGGCTGCCAGAGCCGGAAACGAAAACCTGCTAAGGTTAAGTCGTGAAATCGAGATAGGTACTAAGAATAGGTGAGTTCAGAAGAACTACACGCAATAGACTTTTTATGCCTGAAACTATGCCATGCTCAGATTCCCATTATATCTTCAACTAGCTCCTGGGTGGTTCGTTCCTTCAATGTCAACGGTTGAATGGTAGTCTCTAGACGATGTTCACCGATTCGAAATGATGCCCTACCGAAGAATGTCACTCAGGTACGAGAAAGTGTTTCACTATCCTTCACAAATATATCGTTTTTCTGCTCTGAAAAAGTCCATTTAAGCTCGCGCCTCTGCCATCATACGAAGGTGTATTCTTCAGAAAAGTATTGGAAACGACAAATGGATACATCCCAGAGTATAGTCTGCTTCAAAAACGAATCTCACGTCTTATATGGGGCCATTATTGTTTTTGCAAATGATTCAGTTTCTAAGAAGTCGTGGGTTCTAGTCGAAGAATTCAAGACATCGGACCCCTTTTTAGATTTAGAAGCTAACGCCCAAAACCGTACCCACCACTTGAAGAGTAGCGCAGGTGCGGCACTAAGTCTAGTCCGTGTAGCTAACGTGTTTTTTAAGCAGGTGACAGATAGCAACTTGAGAGTAAGGAGTGCATTTGAAATTTTTTCCCCTGCAGTTGCCATTAATTTTCGCAATAGAAGATTCGCTTCTATAATTTGACGTGATATCGCTTGAAATATAAATGTATTTGCATATGCGTTTGTTGAATATATAGTTACAAATCTATATACCTGGAATAATATTATTATTTTTTGGCTGAAAATAATTGGAGTTGAAATGCTTTTAAGCAGTGAAATGAGCCGTGAAGGGGATTTGGAGGGGATTTCGTTCCAAGCCCTTACGCAACACCAAAAGGTATGTGTTGATCCCATTATAATCTGACTTCAGCATAAAATTGTTTGTTTCAGCTGTGCCGTCACTTTTAAAAGCCAGACAATAATTGCAAGCTCGTGGAAATGCACAAGGTACAGCTTTTGTAAATTCTTCTGGTGAGATTGATGATCTACTCTTTTTTTAGCAGGACAGTCAACCTCCGCCAGGTCGTCAAGTCAGTCATCCTATGACTCTGAGTCACCAGAACTATTTTTTGAATATCAGTACGACTCGCAAGGTTCGAGTTATCATTCTTATCTCCGATTTCCAATGTCTACATGGTCATTTTTTTCTCTCGTTTCTATCGACATATTTAACAAGTTCTTTTTTCTCATTATAGGGGACAGTGCATACACATTGCTTGACCTCGACAAACAGCAGCCACATGCGGTGGAACGGTCCGCGGACCGTACGCTTACGCTGGAACAGCCTGCGGAGCGTTCGCTTAGCGTTGACAATATTGCTGCTCGATCAATGAAAGGTGGCATTTCGAATTTTCTCCAGCGATTTGTTCCCTTAGAAACCTTTTTTGATGCAGATGCATTTGATTCTGTGTCGAGTGAGAGATCGATCAAGATGAGGGACCTTGGAAAAGCTATGAATAGCTTTTACGCGGGGACTGAGTACGAGGTACGACTTTTCGCACCAATTTAAGCTTTTCCAACTGGAACAATAGGTCTTTCCTTAGGAGTTAGTGGTCAAGACAATGAAAGAGTGTCGCATTGACCTGGACGAACTGAAAGAAAATCAGGGAATGGCGAGGGCCCTACCACCACATTCGGATGGAATCGTCAGATCTCTCTGTGAGATTGTTTTGCGCCAGTCAGAGATCATTTCCGGATTAGCTGTCACGGTAGGTGAATTTCGAGTCAATTGTTAATAAATTGCGAAAGCAGCTATTCTCCAACCCTTTTTGAAAATTTTTTGTTCCGATATAACGCCAGCACGCAAGCGACTATCGCAACTATCACAATTTAGAGAGTTGTCAGGTAGCTCCGAGGCGGAGCACCGGCATGCCTACTTCGGCGGCCACTTTTCATTTTGTACTAGGGCCGATCATTCTCAGAATTTTCGCAATTGGTTTGGATTTGTCATGTTGTGCGCAGTGTGTACAAAATGTGGCTTCATAAAATTTAACATTTTACGCAAGAAATGTTCATCATTAGGCTTGCCGTTTTGCAGTGAAACAGGTCACAACATTATCTATGGCTCGATATATGTAGTTGTTTAGGTCGACACGATTCTGAGCACGAACGACGAGTTGCGAGGAAGACTTTTGAAAGCGCAGAAGGTTATTGCCGATGGCGCTCAGAGAAAGTTACCGAAAGGGTGTTTCTTGTCGGTAAACCACATTTCCAAAGTGTGGATTGTTAAGAAGCAACCGCCTTTCAAGGTAATCATCAATACGCAATTAATGGCCAAATGCTCAATCCGGCTGAATTTAGAAGACAAATCTGCGCACGATGATGGAACAATGGAAACATCCGGTCGAAGTCGCGAGGAGGATTATTGTTCTCACTGCATGGATCTCTTGAGGCACTCCTTCACTCGTGTAAGTTTCATTTTTAGTACCTTCTTGTATTTGTGATGCTATTTTTCATTGCACAACGAGACTTTCTAAAAGAAGCACTGGAGTTGTCAAATTTTCAGGCTTGTGAACCCGTCGTCGCTATCCGAAAATACGCCTGTCGCTTGACCGGGAAATGCGGCAAAGACGCCGGACTCTACGATCTTCCCGAAGGAATCGTTGAAATACTCACTGGTATGTCTCATTTGTCTACGTTTCTCTTACAGCAATCAACGACCTAAACCTTCTTTGCTTTGCTGTGGCGGAACACTCCCAACCAGTAACAGTCCTGAATAACTGCTCTTGGGGTCTGGACATTTCGGCAGTTATATTTCTCGGCTTTTGACGCAATAGCCGAGAAATAACCAAAAGTAACCAGTACGCGACGCGGCCTTCTCGGCTCGCCGAGCATCCACCTGAGCCTCCAGCGGTTGGGTGGGGCCTTCATAGGCTGGGTGGAGTCCAAGTACCTCACACTTAAGTAATTGAGGCGGCGTAGGTGTCGGCATTCAAATTATGCCTCAGGAATGCGTCGTATACTACTCTGGAAAGTATTACTTTTCGGCTATTCCACGGCGAACATTACTTCGCGGTTATTTTCTGGCTATCTGCCGCCAACCATCTATTTCACGGCTATTTCTCTGCTGCTGCGCAGAAGGCAGGCTCTTCGCGCCTGTTTCTGCGAAAAATTTCAGAGTAGGATTTTTTTTTCGGTCCCGCAGTAGTATTTGTGGATTGGCTTTGAAAAATATGGCACCATAGCGCAAATGAGGGAAAACCAAGGAAAATAAGGTTTCAGTGATTTTTCAGAAAGGAAACACATTTTTCGCTATAAAAGTTCAAACTTAGCTTGTAGCTTTGAAACGCATCGTAATTGTTCATCATATGTAAACCTGTTTGTTTTAGAATTCATGTTGGACGCTTTGAATCTTGGGCAAGACGAGATAAAACTGACGATCGAGCAGTTGGTGCAGCACCCCTCAAAGTACTATTTTTATCGGAATTTTTTCATTCGTCTTGTCAAAGAAAATATTCCAGATTTTGGCTCGATTTGGGCAAGGACAACGAGGAGAGGGCGACTGCGATGAAACTTCTGCAGAGGGATCGCGCAGAGTGGTGGCCGCTGCTGAGACGAGCTATTGGAAGAGCATTGTGAGTGTGCTTACCTACATATGTCATGGTTTGCGTTCTCACAAAACAATTTTTTTCAGAACTGATGTGCGGGCTTACATGTTCAAGTCCTCTGATCTCCCTTTAGTACCGGCACCGGTAAGTTGATTAATTGCCATTCTTGCTACGCTTACTATGCTTAATTTCTTTCTTGATTTTCTTATTTTTAGAAGCGTAAATGTGTCAAGACGGCGGCCGCAACCTGAATAGCTGAGGGACGTTTCTTTCTAATGAATCAGGTGGTGAGAGTTTTTTCCGCGATTTTTTTCGGAGAAGTGTTTTTGAGCCTTCAGTGAAATTCAAAATTCACTTGTTAATTCGAGCCAGCTGGGTCCTCGGGACTTTTGGATTGAGATGAGACAAAACAATTTTGAAAGATAGCTACACTAAGCGAAATTGAGAAAAAATTGCGGGATCAATTTGAACGACTTCATATTCCTTTTTGGCCCACCTCTTGCTTATTTTGCTGTGTTTGAAATCAAATTGGGCAATAATTCATGCTATTTGTGTTTCTTTTTATAATTTTTTGATTCCCAGTGTTGTTACCCGTTTTGGTTAGTCATGCTAAAGTTATCCTTACTTCGATGAAGCTAGATCTTTTATCTGCCATAAGATATCAGGAAGATCTCTCATTAACCAGATACTTCTTTTGTCTCAAATGAAATCACCTCTGCCTATCGTCTCACTTATGATGTAATGCGTGTAATTGTTTTTTTCTCTCCATATCCGGTATTTTTTCCCCAATGCGGTGTTCATGTGTGCTTTACGCATATAGTTACGGATATTGTATGTCACTATGTTAATCATTTTTATGAAATTGTAGAAGTTTTTTTAATAAACGTAGTTAGTCAATATCGTTTTCTCTGAGTAAAGGGTAGAAAACGACATTGACGTCTCAGTTAAGTTATGTGTTGCTCACATAATGACGTCATTATTCAAATGTTATAGTTTCTTCTAGGAAACTTGGTCAGGAGACTTAATATTTTCTATCGCGAGTAAATTAGGGCCGAAATAGAAAAATAGAGTCTCACGATCAAGCTTCTGACGGAGATATCAAAACCGCTCGAGTGATGACGTCATAAGGCGGACTAGTGCTTAGTTGGGACGGCAAAGTCAGGTTGGTGGCATGTTGGTAGAATGTGCTCGCGGAATCGAGGACGGAGACCTTCCTCCGATGGAATGTCTACGGGAACTGCGCTTCCGCGGGTAGAGTGTCTACGGCACGACGTAGAGGGGCGACGGCCAGTCGTCGAGGGGCGATCTCAGCGATTTTGGATGTCTACAGAGAGCATTGCGTGAGGTCACATCTCATTCGTGCCCTGTACACAACGGCGAATATCTGAACTCAAGAGCAGACAGCTTTCTGGGCCCGCCAGTGCTTTTCTTTGAACCATGTGACTCAGGATCATGCAGAAATCGGTAGACAGCTGTGAAGTGACGATGCCGTTGCTCCGCTATTCTCCTGATATTCAGATTAGCCTTGTCCAGGGCAAGAATCTGAGCATTTTCGACCTCAGAGGGAACAGATCCGTTTGGTATCATAGAAATACGTTGATAATACATACCTCCATCCATATCATGAGAAATACGAGATGTTCTTAGCTATTATATACCATGCGATCGAGATGTTTGTGCCATTTTGCAAAATCAGGCGTGGTCAGCCAAAATTACCGAATTACCTTGCCAGACTGACCCATAAGAAAAACAAACAAAGGAATGCGGAGGTAGCTGAGGGAAGCGATGACTCTTGGGAGCTCTATACGCTGTTAAATAACAAACTCAATAAGGCCTCTTGTAAATATCAGTCCTACTTGGAGGACAAGCTTATAGGGTCTAGAAATAGCTCTGATCTTTACAGGTACATCAACAAGCGTTTAAAAGAGAGCAAAAAAAAATTCCATCGTTAGTAGCTGAGGATTCTAAGGCAATCACTTGTGATAAAGGTGAAGCTGAGCTTCTCGCCAAGGAGTTTCAAACTGCATTTTCAGGGTGGTAGTAAACCTGCCAAACTACGATGTTACCCAAGACTTTTAACATCAATGTTAACTGAAAGGTTATTAGTATTGAATAAAATCGGTGTAATAAAATCTAGGGCCGAAATAAAGCTACTATGAAAATCTTAGAGTTAAACTTCAAAGTTACTACGCTTTAACTACCTACTTACCTCCCTCGAAACTCTCAACCGCGAACATTGGTGGTCGCTAATTAATCGGCGCTCTCCACAGGCCAACGGTGAGGCATTGCGCCTATTGAGGAGTGCGCTAGACGGCGATGGCGGGTTAGGGTAAAAAGTCCTCCAGGGGACTTTTCAACCTAACCCGCCAACTCCGGATCATCAATGAAGCCGTGATTGGGCCAAGAACTGTCCGAATACACGTCAACTCCCCAACGGCTGGCGCAAAATTCGTCATGCCTAGTGATGACGCGATCAATAGTCCAGTATTGCCATCATGGCTGGGCGCGCGTCCCGGTTAACCTTAGGGGGTGCATATTGGACGTTGCAGAGAGGGCAAAGGGGGGTGCCTAAACCGGACACCAAAAAAAGGAAGTGCATGTTCTGTCGAATTTCAGGAGCAAAATAATGCACGATTCTCTTCTGGTTTGTCATATCTTCTTCTCCGCTTTTTAAGACGAACACCTACAGAATAAAAATTATTGATAGATATGCAGTTTGTGTTCGCAATAATTCATGGTTGGTGTCGAAGCTTCTCATTAACAACTCTATGAATTAAAGATAATATATAATGAGTTTGATTGTTTTGATGAAGGAATAAACACTACTCTGTTATCTTGTAGCAAGTAAGGATTGATGTGGTTTCATGTTTCTTCGGTGTAACGTTCAGAGATTACGCTTGTGGTTACCGATTAGAAGCGAAGATACAAAGACAGCGCTCAGACGCGCTATCGTTCACGTTCAGAAAAGGATTAGCGAACTGTTGTCTCATGGCAGACTAAAAATACAGATATCACGGTCAGTATAAAAACTAGCCAACGGATTTTCGTCTATGAGAATGACTTATGAATAGAGATGAATAGAGCCAACTGTAAAAATTGAAGACTGCAAGTTCCAGTGAAAGAAGCAAATAATCGTATCTTTTTACTTGAGAAGTACCCTGTACATAAAAACCCGAATTTTACCCAGCTTGAATGACGCAATCCCCTAGAGGCTGGGCTCGAAGTGCGATATGGTGTTTGTCCGCAGCTACACAGCGCACACTGGAGTGGACGCGCACAATATTAATTAAAAATGTGTTTTATTACAGAACGGGGAGGAGAAAAGAATCGAAAGTGGCGTAAATGGAAGAAGGCAGAAATAGGATGCTTCCAATGTAACCACTTCAGAAATTTAATGTAAATAAACTAAATTGGAGCAGGGTGAATTTTTCGGACTTGACAAGGTTCATTAAAATGAACTTTGTTGATTAAAAACAGCATTAACCATGCGAACTAAGAGTATTGGGAGAAAGAGGAAAATCTGGCAAACATTTTAGTAACAAAAGCTTTGATATTCAATGTGATTTGAGGACCTTAAAACTCGTCCCGGTTTCGTCCCGGTTTTTGGGGTAAAACCGGGACGAGATTTAAGGTCCTTAAATCACATTAAAAAACGATCTTGTTGAAGTTAAATTGTTTGCCAGATTCTCCTCTTTCCCACAATATCCTTTGCTCGCATGTTCAATGCTACTTTTGATCAACTAGATTCGTTTGAATGAAACTTGTCACGGCTAAATACTTACCCCTGCTCCAACTTTGTTTGTTTACATTAAATTTCTAAAATGGGTACATCCAGAATAGCCAATTTTCATCACCTTCAATTTCCTTCGCTTTCAATCGTGTTCTCTTCCCCGTTCTGTGATAAAATACATTTGTTTATTAATATTGTGTGCGCGTCCACTCCCGTGTGCGCTGTGTAGCTGCGTACACACACCATATCGCACGGCGAGCCGAGTCTCTAAGGGATCGCGGCATTCTACGTGGGTAAAAATCGGGTTTTCCACTCCCTACGCATCTCATCAATCCTGAAATGGTTCCACAAAACAAAATAATTCTGAAAATTTCTTCATCAGAACGATCAAACACGGATTAATCCTTCATACAAAGGTTCATGAAAACATCCGATAGAAAACATTAATTACTGCAACAAAAGTAGCTCTGTTGTTGTTTGTAATTGCTGAATTGTAATGAATATTTCCCATAGGAGGGTGCCTGAAAATTACAGAGCTAAGGGGGGTGCGTATTCAAAATCGCCATGCCGGGACGTGTGCCCAGCCCTGATTACCATTCGCTGATTGATCAACGAAGACAAATCCAGCTGACTGTTTCGCCCAAGATTGTTATTTTTTGCCTAGGTGTCGTGTTTTGCGTGCACGATTCTCTTGTTACATGTTCATTTTTGGTCTGAAAGGAATTGCAAATTTAATTAAAACTGTCCTCTCAATCGAACAGCTGTTCCAGAATGCGCTGAAAGGCGGATTTCAAAGTTCTTATTTTTTGATTTTGGGTTGTGTCTTTTTGTTTCGTCTTTGTTTATCAATTTTCTTAGGTAGGCTTGAGAAAAAAACACACATTTCTCTCTCTCGCTGATTAAGTTAATTCAATTGTAGAGCCGTGACATTCGATTTTTGAGCATTCGGCCAACTCAAGTGTATTAAATTCGAATATCCTGCAGTCGAAAGTTTGTCGATCACTAATACTGAAGTTTTTTTCTGATTTTCGTGAGAATTTCCATAATATTGATCTGAAACCAATGCAGGACGATTTTCCGTGTTCAATCATCTATCCGAAAGAATTTTACATAAAATATTATTTGTTTAATTACTCGGCTCGGTTTCGTGTCTAGTATTTACTCTCCTTGTGTCTGCATAGTTGATGCTAGCAACCACAAAGAGCATAAAGTACCAGAAATCTTGTTTGCGAAATGTTAATTATTCATGTTCGCTTTGAGAGTGAGGTTTCATTCTTACAGACTACTTTTTAATTGAAATTCTTCCCGAAACATTTTTCAAATTCCGTAAAATGTGGGTACTGCGCAGACGAAAACGACAGACTGTGTGTTTTCTCTGTCCTTTTTCTTTTTACAGTCTGAGAAAACAAATGTTACAAGGCAAAGACAAAAGTTAATGGTAAAGTTGCAATGAACGCAGACGAAAAAAAAAACAAATCCGAACTTCCACAATAGAAACTTCAAAATTTAGCATTTCATAAATTTTGGAAAATCTATTCCTTTGAAGAATTTTTCGGCCAATTCTACCTCATATCGTAGCTCTCCTTAGATCTGAAGACATCACCAAGGAAGGCGGAGAACTCAGAACATGAAAGCTAGACAAATGAAGAACAAATAGAAAAAAATCTATCAGCTGAACGGTTCGGTCAATGAAAGCGTGAATATATTATCTGACAAGAAAGTGTGACTTTCATTAAATGTATGCTTAACACATCGTGAACACGAGAAGAGAGAGTGTGCGCTAAACAAAAACTGATTTCCACTCTCGTCATTGTTAAAGCTACTACTTCTCTCACAAGTGTTTATGTGTATGAAGCACGGTTAAAGAAGGTTGGACAGCATATCAACAGCCACTGTCTAAGTGGCTGGGTGGTGTAGCGCAATGCAGCGCTGATGCCATCAGCGTGGTCAGTGGTTCGAATCCGCAAACATACACTTTTTCACATGCATGTGGAAAAGTTCAAGACGTCAATCAGCTCTGGTACGCCATGGTCAGCAGGTTTGGTGCAAAGCGATGTATCGGTAGTGATGAACCAGTGCTCGCGGGTTCGCATCCGAGGGGTTTCTAGTTTTGCGAACAAATACGTATGTGGCGGTTCCCAGTTCGACTTAGAGTTACACTGATGTTACAACTTATAATTTCTCATCGTTATCGTGACATTATCACACTTCTTACCTCTCAGTTCTGGCCAGTTCACTACCACCCCTGCTATGGATCCCACTGCTTGGTTTTACAAAGAAGAAATTTTCGAGCTTCTAAATAACTGGCCCAAGTCGTACTCTACACCCCTGATGAAATTCCTCTCTAATTCCTGTAATCAATCGCAATCCAAATTGTATCACCGCTTGAATATCTATATAACTTATCTTATACGAGGGCAGAGGTGCCACAAAGGTGGAAACACTCATTCGCTGTGCCTATGCCTAAAAACCACCTTTTTCGTCCACTAAGAACTACAGGCCTATAAGCCTGACCTCAGTGCTTGCCAGAACTTTAGAAAAAAATACTAAAGCGTAGTTTAATTGCGCATCTCGATGCTCATAACTCAGACGTTCGCTGTTGTCCACAGGACACGAATGAGATGTCACCTCACGCAATGCTCCCTGTAGACATCCAAAAGGGGCATGGATCGCCCTTCGAGAACTGCCCGTCGCCCCCCTCCTTGGTGCCGTAGACAACCTATCCGCGGGAACGCTTTTGCTGTAGACATTCCATCGGAGGAGAGTCTCCATCCCCGATTCCGCGTTCACATCCTATCAACATCCTGTAGACCTGATATTACCATCCCAGTGAAGCATCAACCGCTTTTTGACGTCACCCCGTAAGGGCAGCATATACAGTCATAAACATGGTGTAGATAACAGCATAAATAGGACCGCACGGCTTCTACCATGTCGTCTACGACGTTTGAAGCGCCAAAAACCATCCAGGATGACAATATGTGACAACGTTTGAGCAATCTTGCCTTCCACGTCTGTATTTCCCACCCGTTCGAAAACGAGAATTAGAAATGAAACTTGAGAAAACGTGATAAGATAGAGTGATAGCACTATCTCATGGGAGCGCACGAGAGAAATAGCTTGATTTGCTTGAATGTAACATGTCTGCATACCGATTAACTCTCGTCCATTTTTGAGAATGCCGCTCTCTTTCGGCCGACTTTTTGAAATGGAGGATTACACAGGTGAACATACACGATATTTTCAGGTGAATAAAGTTGTTCCTCTCGTGCATTCCCATTTGGTAATGCTATCACTCTAACTTATCACATGTTTTCTCAAGTTTCTTTTCTCATTCTCGTACTCGAATGGGTAGGAAAACACTGGCGTGGAAGGCAAGATTGCTCAAAAATTGCCAAGTATATCCTGTTTCCGAGTGTGACTTATTTCCGTTCGTCGCGAGCGTCTGCGTGCGTACACTGCGTCTCCTTCTCCCCAGAATTTCTCGCTGTCTCTACCTTCGCTCCGCACAAGCGCGCGAGAGAACAGAGTAAATCTGGCTCGGAACCAGAGGATATTGTCATCCTGGATGGTTTTTGATGCTTCAAACGTATTTGACGACTTGGTAGGGGCCGTGCGGTCCTATTTATGCTGTTATCTCGACCATGTTTGTGAGCGTGTATGCTGCCTTTAAACGGCGGTATGCCTTCTTTCTAAACTTGATGATGAGGCCCGATTTTCCTTATTTCACTTCTAATCTAAACGGAACAGAGAAATTGGACCCTCTCAATCAAATTTTCTAGAGAAAAACTAACATTGGCGTGGATTCTAATGAGACTTTTCGTTCCTCTTTGGAGGTTGGCGCAAACTCGGTGCACCTACGTAATAGCATATGACACCGAGTTCGCGCCAACCTTCGAGAGTAAACGCAAGGTCTCATTAGTATCTATACCGACGTTACATTATTTTAATAATGATGTCCTTAAAATTCAACTTGGGGGTTATTTGTGGTGCTGATCACGAATCTGAGGTTTACCTGTGGTTTTTCCTAAGCTCGACTAAATTTGTTCAAAGCTTCCCACCGGCAGAAAAATTTGACGGCTAAATCGACTTTCGACGATTTCTGGAATGTGACAAAAGATGTGGCTCAAATCGTTCTTTTGGGGTTTATTTAAAGTGCTCAACACGAATCTGATGTCAGTTTATAGATTTTTGACAGCTTACGATAGATTACGTTGTGTATACGGTATAGTTGTACACGAACGAAATTTTTGAAAAAAATTTCGAAATTTTTTTCGTTTTCGAACGTAATTTTTTCAAATTCCGTTCGTTCAAAATTTCGTCGAACGATTTTTGTTCAATTTTCGTTCGTTCGAAATTTCGTCGAACGAATTTTTTTTCAAATTGCATTCGTTCGAAATTTTTTTCGAAATTGTGCAGCTATAGTATACGGTAGTTCGATCAATGTCACAGATTTGTCTCAAAGTTTCTATGTGGGGATTTTTGGGGTGCTGAACACGAATTCGATGTCCATTTCTCTGTTTTCAAGCTATTAAGTTCTGCCTCCTGAATAACATGTTACCTACCGTAACCTACAGTAAACCTATAAATTCCGACAAGCGAACCCCAGATTCGTGTTCAGCAGTACATGTTTATCGCAGTATCCGGAGAAAAATTTCTAAAAAACACCTCGAAAACCCCATGGTGGGTACCCTTGCCTTGCCGCGAAGCTATAAAAACGCTCATAACTTCTTTCAGAGTGAGTCTAGGCAGGCTACGATTATACCGGAGTCACTCACATTTTCCGCTACTAGTGGCAAGAACATCCTCCCAGATTATCGCCGAATTCAATGCGCGCCGAATATGCATTCAACCCGAAGACAAGGCGGTTAGGAGCACAGTCAGAGAACGTGCTGCTAGGGAGCACGTGCTCTTATATTGTTTCAGATTACAGCACGTGCCCCGACAAATAAAACTTTCACTGCGTGCATGATACAGATTCAACTCGATGAAAAAAGGATTTCCCAAAAATGGAAAGAATGCGAAAAACTCTTGAGGCGGGACACAGATGCCAGCAGCCTCGATGGTTCAATTCCACTAGCTTGCGGTGCTTTGCTTGCCCAGCCGCTGGAGACCTCGTCCAACCAATCGCGGCCCCAGATAGTGCTCGGCGAGCTGGCCGAATTGCATGTCGGTGTGCCGGGCGCGTCGCGTGCCGATGTGCAGCTACGATAACGCTGGACTAGCTTGCAGCACGTGCTCCTGCGATTAAATTTTGCAACACGTGCTCCTACGGTAAAATTTTGCAGCACGCGCTGCTTTTTGGAGCACGTGTCCCTGCAATACACTTTTTCAATGGGAGTGGTCACTCGAGTTGGATACATATTCGACACGCATTGAATGCGGCAAATTTTTACGCTCGCAAGGTACTCCATTTCGCTGATCCCGGACTACGCTAAAAGGCTTCCCTTGTTAACCCAGAAAAGGTGATATCGGCTAACTACGCTTATTTTTTTAAATCTACAATTTTTTCATCTCGCTACATTTACCTTTCCTCGAGTATTGACAACATGGATGGGAGTCAGGGTAAATGAACACCCCCGAGTGATCAGAGATTCCTGACAAACAACTAAAAATGACGGAAATGACACACATAAAGGGATGGAAAAAATCAAAATCTGCCTACGAAGGCAGTTGCTGAAAGCTCCGTAAACCACGGAAACCTCCGGGTCCATCACGGGAACACCGCGAGGTGCATCTCTCGGCATGCCACCAACACCCCTTCCACGGGAAGACGTTATTAAATAACGAATCACAGATTTCTTATAATTAAAAAAGAGAAGAATTACCATAGAAGTCTAGAGCATCATCAAAAAATAAAACTAATTGCAAATCTCATATTCTATCAAAAAGGGGTCTTCCAAGCGAAAGAATTTTGGTTCGCGTCAAAAACGTTCCAACAAAAAGTGAACAATAGGTAAGTAGAATGAGGAGAGTCAACAAAAAGTGAACAATACTCTCTGAGACTGATTTTCTTGGCCTATACTTCTTAACAGCGAAAACAAACCGTTGCGGTGTTCTACACGGAAGTACTTTGTGGTTCCAAAAATAGTCCTGACTACGCGAGAACCGTTAAAAGGTATGTGCATGCAAACCTAAAACTTACCATCAGAATAGAAGATGATGTCGTAAAGACCTATACAGACGGTTAGGTCTAGCTGTAAGGAAAAGCGAAACTTTAGAATTGAATTACAGCATTGAGCAAGAGTATTCCCGTGAAATTTCGTGAAACGAATAGAAGCCCCTTTTTCGGAAGACACTAAACTCTTCCTCGTAAAATACCACAACGGTTTGTTTTCGCTGTTAAGAAGTATCGGCCAAGAAAATCAGTCTCAGAGAGTATTGTTCACTTTTTGTTGACTCTCCTCATTCTACTTACCTATTGTTCACTTTTTGTTGGAACGTTTCTGACGCGAACCAAACCTCTTTCGCTTGGAAGACCCCTTTTTGATAGAATTGTTCACTTTTTCTTGATATTACGAAGTAATATCTCTGAAAATCTTCAATATTTTCCAAATAGCATGGATTGATATGACAGTCAGTAAGTAATTGACTTGTTGCGCGCGCTACAAATGACGCGCGACTCTCTTTCGTCGACGTCCTGATGACGTCATCACATGACCCATGCACTTTGATGACGTCATCAAAAAGTAACAAACTTTTTAGTCACTTCCACTGTCCCTACCCTACGAAAAAGTACAGCCTGCAACGTGTTTTATCGATTTGATCTACCAACTGATAATATCACTTGATATGGTAAGCAGTAAAAAATAGGAATCAATGGTAAACAGCAAGTCACAGACTTGCTAGTCACTTCCCCTGTCCCTTCTCTACGAAAAAGTACGTGTTTTAACGATTTGATCTGCCAACTGATAATATCACTTGATATGATAAGCAGTGATAAGTGAAGTATTTAATGTTAAACAGTAAGTAACAAACTTGTTAGTCACTTCCCCTGTCCCTTCTCTACGAAAAAGTACATGTTTTAGCGATTTGATCTACCAACTGATAATATCACTTGACATGATAAGCAGTAATAAGTGAAGTATTTAATGTTAAAAAGTAAGTAACAAACTTGTTAGTCACTTTCCTTGTCCCTTCTCATCGAAAAGTGCAGCCTACAACGTGTTTTAGCGATTTAATCTACCAACTGATAATATCACTTGATATGATAAGCAGTAATAAGTGAAGTATTAAATGTTAAACAGTAAGTAACAAACTTGTTAGTCACTTTCCTTGTCCCTTCTCTACGAAAAAGTACATGTTTTAGCGATTTGATCTACCAACTGATAATATCAATTGACATGATAAGCAGTAATAAGTGAAGCATTTAATGTTGAACAGTAAGTAACAAACTTGTTAGTCACTTTCCTTGTCCCTTCCCATCGAAAAGTACAGCCTACAACGTGTTTTAGCGATTTGATCTACCAACTGATAATATCACTTGATATGATAAGCAGTTATAAGTGAAGTAGTTAATGCTAAACAGTAAGTAACGAACTTGTTAGTCACTTCCCCTGTCCCTTCTCTACGAAAAAGTACATATTTTAGCGATTTGATCTACCAACTGATAATATCACTTGATATGATAAGCAGTAATAAGTGAAGTATTTAATGTTAAACAGTAAGTAACAAACTTGTTAGTCACTTTCCTTGTCCCTTCCCATCTAAAAGTGCAGCCTACAACGTGTTTTAGCGATTTGATCTACCAACTGATAATATCACTTGATATGATAAGCAGTTATAAGGGAAGTAGTTAATGCTAAACAGTAAGTACTCATTGTCTACCTACTCACCAGCCTGCTTATCTGTCCACATACCAACTTACCTGCCTGTCCAACTGATCGCCTGCGACCATTGGCAGTGGCCACTACTAAGGCTGCGTAACGCACGAGGAGGAGCGAAGCACGAAGCAGGAAGCAGGAAAGAGTAACAGCGCACAACAAGAATCTTTGATAAGGACTCGCCTATCTAAATTTGTTAGTTTTGAACCGATTTGGCTCAAATTTTGTCAGCATGTGCCTCCTGGACCCTCTCACCTATATCCCGATGGAAATCCCTGGAGAATTTGTTTAACAGGTTTTATTAACTACTTTACAGAATTCTAAGTGATCACAAGTCCCGGGCAAAACCAAACCTCTCCAGCCGCTTCGCGGCTGGAGCGATAACCGAAAATGAGAACTTGGACGGCACGATCTTCGTGATACATCGATTGATGGACGCTGCCACCGCCCCTCCCGCGAATGTTCTGTAGAACAGCCCATCGACCTGCGCAGCCGTAGACAACCCGAATTGACGTCCTGTGGACAACAACTCGGTCTGCGTCGATTTAAGGCACTCGGCGGGATTGCCGGTCGATGTGCCGTTTAACAGCCCGTCGCCCCCTGCTCAACAGCACACTGGGACGACCCCGCGTAGAGCTGCCTGTTCGCCAGCGGTGACTCGTTCTGGGCGGATCGACGTCCTGTAGACAACAGCGAACGTCTGAGAACATGATTCCGCAAGATCAGCATGGTTTTTGCAAGGGTAAGTCTACGGAAACTGCATTATTATCTTCTTTGAACGACTATAGTAAAGCAGTGAACGGGGAAAAACCAGTGCCTGTTGTCTACTTTGATTTTATGAAAGCGTTTGATAAGGCTCCTATCAATAAGCTCATAAGCAAGTTGGTCTATATTGGGGTCCACCCGAGGATAGTAATCTGGCTGAAGAACTTTTTGCAAAACAGAACCTATCAAGTTAGGGTTGGCGAAGATTTCTCTTCGGTTTATGAAACGTTTAGCGGAGTTCCACAGGGAGGGGTGCTTTCGCCTCTACTCTTCCTAATCTATAATTTTGATTTGCCAGAGCCGATTGACAGACTCGGTGTCTGCTATCATATGTACGCAGACGACATCAAAATCTATAAAGTGGTTGAGAACAGTAATGATCACAATGCGTTGTAAGCGGCTATCGATCATGTAAAAGACTGGTCGGAGAAATGGGCATTGCCTCTATCAGTTGCTAAAATAAAGGTATTTTCCATTGGGAGTGGTTTAGAAAAAAAGAAAAAGAGGTACATACATATTCGGAATATGTACCGTAAAATCACGTGGATCTTAACAGGTCATCAATAAATAAATAAATAAATCATATTCGAAACGGAAAATGTTCTGAGAACTGAGCAAGGGCGCATTTCCAATATAGAGCGTTGCTATAATTATGATACAGAGACTTTAGAAGTCATATACAAAATAGATAATATTTCTTGATGGTTTTCTGTGAAATTTTGTGAACAACGGTTTTTGGGAGTTGAATGGTGGCGGTGCCATTTGATGAAATTCTGCGTGGACATTGATATCAGAGCTTTGAGTGTGTTGCTATAATTATGATACGCACTGTAGCATATCTTTTCAAAGGTGGATCCATCTCGCTTCATTTCTTTTAAAGCGAGACTGCATATTTTATTCAATACCGTACATAGGCACCAAAATCAGCCGGTCATATATAGGCAATGTGCACAATATTCTTCTAACCGAGATCAGCAGTAACGTTGCGCACGGGATTTACGCAGCGAGGGAAGTTACGAACGGTAGGCTCCCAGAGCGCTAGCCAGAATGGATGCGAAGCGCAACGACAGCACAGAGACACACGAGGGTTCATGTTGTCCCACAAACTGTAGTTGTACACGAACGAAATTTTCGAAAGAATTTTTGAATTTTTTTTAGTTTGCTTTCTTTCGTTCGAAAATTTGTCGAACGAATATTTTTTCAGATTTCGTTCTTCCGAAATTTCGTCGAATGATTTTTTTTTCAAATTTCGTTCGTTCGAAATGTTTTCGAACGAAAAATTTTCAATTTTCGTTCGTTCGAAATTCTTCCGAACGAATTTCGAAGAAAAAATCGAAATTTCCAACAAATTTGGAAGAAAAAATTCGAAATTTCGAACGGATTTCGAGAAAAATCGAAATTTCAATTAGTTTCGAAATTCGTTCGTTCAAAATTCCTTCGAACGATTTTTTTTCATTTTTTGTTCGTTCGAAAATACTGTGCTTATCTGGGCCAAATTCCGGTCCGCAATCGCATCTCGACACGCTTTGCGGCCGCGCGCTCCCGAGTCAGAAGAGCTTCCAGCTCCGCAGCCGCCGATCTGCTGACTTTAGATGGGTTTTGGAAACCGAGAACTAAGAAAAATTAAAGAAAATTGAATAAAAAAGCCACATCGAGTCGGCTTTGGCGCTGGAAACCCGACTGACTCGAGCGCGTGCGGCCGCAAAGCGTTTCGAGACGCAATTGCGGAGCGGAATTCGGCCCAGATAAGCACAGTACTTCGAACGATTTTTTTCGATTTCCGTTGGTTCGAAATTTTTCCAGGCGATTTTTTTCAATCTTAGTTCGTTTAAGATCCGATTTTTCGAGTTCTTCTCGAAAATTCGTTCGATTTTCAGGATTATTCCTCGGGCCCAGTTGTCGTGGGCGTGGCCGAACAACTCGCCTCCTCGAATAAGTTGTGCGTGAGACCGGAGAATATATAGCCTTTCTCGCTCACTTGAGTCCGGGCGGATCAGGCAGTAGAGCGATCGCTCATGGAAATATACAACACTGACCAGGAGACTTCGACATGATAAGCCCGATAAGCTTTACTTCGGCAATGAATTGAAACGAGGGAGAAAAGCTATACATGTCTTCGACTCGAATACTCGCGACTTCAGTCGAAATCGAACACGTGTGGAAAAGTCATTCTGTGACTGATCCTTGTAAATAAAGCTCCGAGTCTAGTGCGGAAAAAATATCCATAATTTCGAATAAGTTTCAAAAAAATTTAACTATTTGGACCAAATTTTAAAAAAAGTCGATACTTCGACTAGTTTCGAATTTCGCTTGTTCGACCTCCGACTTTGTTCGTTCGAAATTTAGATAACGAACGAATTTTTTCTATATTTCGTTCGTTCGACATTTTTTTCAAAATTGTTTAAACATAGAATGCACGAGCGAATAAAACGGAATATTTTCTTTCGTCTGATTTTGATTTTTCATGAAAAAACAGCTTCAGTTCAACTGCGCATTGCCGTTCAGTCCGCAAAGCGTGCGGACTGAAAAGTCCGCAAAGCGTGCGGACTGAAAGGCAAGGCGCAGTTGAACTGAACCCGGGCGGGTTTTGCGAGTATCCTCAGACAGGGATGTGGGATCACCTGGGCGGTGGGGTCACCCGGGCGCCGAAGGCAAAACCCGCCCGGGTGATCCGGCACCCTGTCTGAGGATACTCGCTACCAGGCCGCAGCACGCTTTCGCAATCAACGTGCACTTTGCGGACTGAACGGCAATGCGCAGTTGAACTGTAAGTCGACTTATCTGTAGAAATGGCATGTGGATCGAATCCACACCGCGGGTGTGGCTAAGGAGCAGTTAGGCTGGTACACTCGACGCGCGCGACGGTAAAACGCTGTGCGCGCTCATCGTCCTTGGGGCGCGTTAACCGAGGGCACTCAAAAAAGTGGTTTTTGTCCCATTTTAGCCGGTGTTGACACGATAGCTCAATGTGGTAGAATGAAGTTGAAATATATGTTTATTTTCCTCAATAAAAGGGTCCTCGGATTGAAAGGGGGAAAAATAGACGAACGTGTGGGGTCGGAGCAGCAGTCGGAGATTGGTGCGGGAGTGCCAATCGGGCCCAAATTTGATCGTTGATAGTACTGTATCGCATACGGGCGGCCATTGAAGAAGGCGCGAACGACGAACGTTTGAAATGTCGTGAACTGTCGCGACACTCGGGCGGCTGGCAGACGTTGACATGCAAGCACCATTGACGATGATGAGAGGCATTCAACTGAGGAGCGATTTGTTAGCTAAGCAAAAATAAATACAAGAAGGCAATCCTAAGGGGCAGCTCAGATAAAACCGAATTATCCAACAACAACATAGATCAACAAATACGATCACTACACAAAATCTTTCAAATGTCTTCGAGGAGGCTGACAGGAACAACCGCGGTATGATTTAGCGAGAAATCGGATCATGTGATTCAGTCAAACAGGTCCTCACAGATGCAAACGTGGCAATTTCCTACTCAGTGTTTTTTGCACACCTTGTGATTTGGTGCCTTATCCTCAAAGGGGAGATTTTCATCAAGGTAAGGCGTCAAAAGGAAGCTCACGGAGCAAAACTGAGGCGAAATTGCGAGTAAGCGACGTGGTCTCCCACCACGATTCTAGGCGTGAGTAGTGTCCGACGATGTGTTAGGCGTGATCAAGTTGCGTCCATGAAACTGGGCTAGGCGTAGCAGTAAAGTCGGCCAGATCTCCTCGAAACTTCTGTGCTCTTTCTGAAAGCAAGTTTCGCTTTGAATGGAAGGCGTACTTGTAAGGCGTAACGAGAAAGTGGAAGTAAGTTCATGTTACTTCGGAAATCAACAAGAACCAAACAGAAACTATTAGGAACACCTTTGTAAGTAATCTATCACCCCATACTCATTCAGTTATCGTCCTCGTAATGTCGAGCCCTTTTTCGAGCTTGATAAGAGGCGTAGGAATCTTCTGAGCGTTCTCTTATGGCAACATAATACTCTTCTAGCGGATCCTTGATGTCGTTATCGATAACTCCACCTTCCTCCAAAGCGCCTGATGGTGGGAGTATGAGTGACAGTACAAAGACCAGCTTCGTCGTTTACACTCGCCAGCTTCGTGGCGACTAAGGCATTTGATGCAGCGACCTCCTTTAGCAAGGTAGTTTGCCCGCACAGAGAGTTTGCGAGTTTTCCTACAAAGAGCCGTATAGTGCAGCCTACTGCCGCAGAAGATGCAGCCCTTGTAGTTAGGTGGGGGGCTTGGCGACACAGCTGCTTCCCTGGATCGTGATCCAGCCTGGGGGGGCCGCGACGGAGAGCGGCGGCGCGAACTGTGACGTGAGCGAGACGGCGAGGGACGAGAATTACGCGACGAGGATGGACAAGACTTACGAGCTGTGGAGTGATTGTTGTTTCCGTCTGCATCCGAGTCGAATGGACGACGTCGACTGGTAGGCGTGTGCGCTTTGGCGACCTGGACATGCGAAATTAGTGCCTGCTGAAGTTTAAAAATGATTTCGTAGGCGTAAGTAAGAGTGGCGTCCGCATCAGTGAATAAGGAATCGATTTTCAAAGGTGAAACGCCGAACTGGGCAAGAGCAGAAACAAGATTGGTGAGATCCTGCGAAGGATCGAACACTCGAGGCACCAACTTCCGATCAATTATTCTTCGCTGACAATTGATGTTGGCAATCAGCGTGGTCGTGTCTTGAATCCATCTCAGCATCGTCTCAGCGTCGTTCCAAGGAGTTTGGGAAACCTCAATATGAAGTGAAGTGAGGGCTTTGCAGTGATTGCTTAGAGCCTTCAAGGCTTGCGTGACCGTGAACACGGTGAAGTCGTTGTTGAGACCATCTCTGATCTGACTAGGCGTTGGAGTGATGATTTTCTTCGTCACCAACTCACGGAAGGTGAGGTAGAGATCGTTTTTCAGAAATGCATCAACATGTGCCAAATCACGGCTTCTCAACTGCGGCAAACTGAAGACGTGTTCGATATTAACTGCAAGTGTCAGGCTTTGCGCGAGTTCAGCTGCACGGCGGTACTTGTCCGGAAGAGTATTTTGTTGCGACGCGTCATCACTAGCGTGGGAGACATCTTCTGGACTGTGTCCACTGCATAGCGCCTGAACCCGTTCCAGGATGGTAGGTGAACGCAAACTCTGAAGGGGGACGGTCAGCTTATTAGGGACACGGCCCGCAGGTTGTTGCTAGCCATCCTCCTCGAACAAGCTGAAAGAATCTACAGCATTTTTAAAAAGGGGCTCCTCGATTGCTCCTGGAAGTTGTGGAAGGGGAAGTTGAGTGACTGAAACAGAGTCGATTTCCATACTAGAGGAATCAGTAATGGAACAAACTAACAGTTCGTCCATATCCGCTGAAGGCGTGTGTTCCGGCGATCCTACTTCTTCGACTTCACGCTTCGGCGATGAGGAGACTATGTGTTCCATAATGACGTTAGGTTGGTCAAACCTTATCAATCACCTGAAACCAGGGGTGGAACTCAGTGAATTTCACGGGAATTACATATTAAATAGGCGAGATTTGCTAGAACATCGAGTAACACCAATTGTGGATGACTATGGCGACAAATTCGTGAAGTTGGTGCGAATGGTAATATATGACGTCATCGAAGCTTCAGAAATTCAATCAATAGTGACGAGAACGAAGTTGGGCAAAATTACGAATTCGTAGGTTCTTCGAGTGTGCGAAGATATTCAAAAGGCGTTATCAGTGTAATCTGACCGCTTCACATCCCTATTCCTATCTAAGAACTGCTACTGGCTGAAGTTTATGTCAATCTGTGAGCGAGTACGGAATGAGTGGCAAATAGCGAATAAGTTGATCGAAACGAATAGATGGATAAATAGGTGTTTGTAATGAATGAAACAGCATCAAAATAACTATAGGAGTCTACTGTTCCTATTCGAGTCCATTCAGATTAGAAATGAGGCGAAATGTGCGTAATATAGCGAGATATTTACCAAAATAGTAATTTACGATTTAACCGTAATCAAATTGGCAATGGAGCGCGCTTGCCGACCGGCCCTTTAATAGCGGATGTTTGTCATCGTAGGGAGGGGTCGCAAGCATGGTGAAAGCGACGAAATCATAAGGAGTTGGAAGAAACAAAGGAAGGTGTCAATTATTAGGCGTGATAGGTTGGTTACTTTCTTACTTCACCTATGCGATACCATTTTCTTACATTTTCTATGCGGTTGAACTCTGTTCTGTAGTTTTTGCTTCTGTTCCACGCTGAAGTCGGTCGAAGTCTGAATTTCTAATGGGAACAGGTAATTTATTGATCGCTGGAGTAGTTTTCTTTGTCGTGCGTACGAGGGCCTGCCTTATCGATCCATCCTCATCCTCATCATGGGAGACACTCGTTATTATTACCAGTGGCTATTGCCCTCGTGGTAGCGTTTCGTCAGCCATTATGGCTACTTCGTTGACCTTTGGCGTAGCGCGTGAGAATTTTCCTTGACGGATACGCAATCCACTTCGGTCAGCGATTTCTGAAAGGTAATCGGCCTGCCAGAACCTCCAGAAACGCTCGAGTGCTAAAGTGGTTCTTGATACCAATCGAATAGCTGGTCCTTGGTGAGTGAGAATTGAGGCGATTTGTCTATCTCCACAGGGGGGAACTCTAGCTCCACCTCAGGCGATATGAAGACGATTGGTCTCACCGCGTTTATTTCGTTCTGGTCCGAGAAAGTTGCTGTGAGAGGTCTGCAGTTAAGCATGGCCTCAATTTCGACAACAATCGTTTGTAACTGTGGGAGCGAAAATATAGACCGACCTATAGACTTTTTGAAGGCCTGTTTGAATAGACCCACTAGGCGTTCATAGAACCCTCCTTTCCAAGGAGAAAGGGGGTAATGAAAGACCAGGCGATTTTTCTGTTCACGTAAAAATCCGAGACAATCTGATTGTTGAGAAGTTCGGCTACACTCGTTGCCAGACTTGAATGTTGTGGCGTTATCGCATAGAATCGCTTCCGGAATTCCTCTGCGTGCGATAAACCTTCCTAGGGCCAACAAATTCTTTCGTAGTGCAGTTGGCGACTACTTCAAAGTGGACCGCTCTCTTATCCATGCATTTGATGATGCAAACCCAAACCTTTGCTAGACTATCAGATTCGTCTCGACACTGAAGTGGTCCCAGATAGTCTAGTCCTGCCTTCTGGAAAGGTCGACAGCGATTGACTCTCGCTCCGGCAAATTGATTGATTGACTATAAGCATCTCCCTACCGGAAATAATCGGTAGAAAACGAGTGTAGGTGAGAACCAAGCCTGACGGCAGCATAACCGACGG
This sequence comes from Aplectana chamaeleonis, assembly GCA_029168955.1. Classification (NCBI taxonomy): domain Eukaryota; kingdom Metazoa; phylum Nematoda; class Chromadorea; order Rhabditida; family Cosmocercidae; genus Aplectana; species Aplectana chamaeleonis. The sequence goes on along the minus strand of JAPDOI010001790.1, from coordinate 80,034 downwards.
TTTTTTGGAAAGAATGCCCCAGTACTGGTCCATACCAACTAGGATTTCTGGAGCTAAACGTTCAGATCTTCTGTAAACTACATCGTCATCAATTCCTAGGGAGATAAGCGTAGCTCTGTCGTCCAGCCCAATGGATGCAATGTGCTGAGGAGGCGTTAACTTGTCCTTAATATATAGTTGCATTGAAAACTCTTCACTATCGCGATCTCTAAATTTAGCGTTGACCAAACCAGACGGCTCCGTTGTTATATGACCCCCTAACGCAATTATAGTGAGGTCTTCACAGTTGGCAACAGACAGCCCTAACCGGTCAGCAGCGGTTTTCGTAATGAAACTCGGTTGGGAACCCGAGTCTAGGAGTATGGGAACGACTTCGAATGACTTGCTGTTAAAGTTGTAGACTTCAGCATTGACCAACATAAGTTTAGATAGAGGCGTAGATATAGAGTTTGAATAGGAATCATGCGATGTAGCGAAGCTTTTCTGACGAACATCGACAGCAAAACAAGCGAAACCTTCCTCATTATCACTTTCGGAATCTGCGGAAGCATCGATAGCATTTGCTGCATTAGAAGTCGGAACGTTGTCACCACGTCTCCCAGAATCGGATTGAAAGCTATTATTTCTGCCTGAAGATCTGCCTGAAGATGAATTCTAAGAAGGTAAGAACGAAATATTTCTTCTAGGAGCTGGCGAATGCGATCTTAGGTCGCGATATTGGTCGCGATACTGACTTTCACGCGATGAACTTTTTCTATATGGTCTATTACTACCATGCGACGATCCTCGAGATACATTTCTGCGATCCTGCATGCGAGTGGGCGAGCGGCCGCGTCCTTGATCATCGCGATTCCTTTCAGCAGTTTGTCGATTAGAAGGCGTATTATGCTCATTCCTTTTCTCACACAGGAGTATGCCATGATCGAATCCGCATTTCTCACATGATGGAAATACACAAACCCTACTGGAGTGCCCTTCCTGGAAGCATTTCCAGCAGAGATTATATAGTCTTACTATTCGTCTACGATCACGAATAGGAACATTACGTGTGCATCGAAATGACGGATGATTGCGTGAGCGACAAAAGCAACATATCGATTGATCATGCTTGACTGGACTTCGAGAAGGCGACATATTGGCAGAATTGACGGGATATTCCGGTCGACTTGCAGTCTTAGGCGTTTGGTTATAACTCTCAATGGCTTCAAACTCCTCAATCGTCCCATCTAGTCCTGTGATAAGTTGCTCCAAGTCCCAGATAACCCCCGAGGCGTGCTCTTTTTTAGCAATTTCGTGCTTAGTGCGATCAGGGAACTTATCTAGAACAATACGCAACGTCGCTGTGGAAGTACTGTTGTTTTCATATCTGGACAACTGCGCTAGGAGTGACTGTATATGACAAAGGGTATTGCGCTGCGAAATGCAAGAATTGGATGCCACTGGCAAGTCCTTCAACTGCTGGAATATCGAAACCCTAGCGCATTGCGGACGGTTAAAGCGCTCATGTAGCAACTCAATGGCAAGCTCGTAGTTATCCTTGGTGTTATGGATACGTTGAATAACTTGGGAGGCGTTGCCTTTCAAGGCGAGTTTTAGATAACTGAACTTGGCTGTGATAAGAATATTGGGATTCGAGTGTATGAGGGTATCAAACATGCACCAAAACTCACTGAATTGACTGATGTCTCCGTAATATGGCTCCACTTCCAATTTTCGAATTTGTGCAGGCAAAACATTAGTGACTTCCTCAATAGGAGGCGTAATAGCCAAATCCGTAACTCTAAACTGCCTAGGAGTTCCTGGAATATCATTTTGAGGAAAACGATGTGAATCAGTAGGCACATGTGATATAGCAATAGGTGTAGGAGGTTGAGCGAGACGGGGATCCAAATCCTGGTGACAGACGAATGCGAGGTTTTCCACAGTATTTTGCTTGCCTATACCGGCCCCTGCAATTTCTCTAACCCATCTTTCTTCAAGAAATTCCAACTTGCTAATACGAGCAGCCATTTTTGACAAAGTTTCGTCTACTCTCTCTTCTAAATCATCGCCCTGGTTGTTCTCCCAATGAGAATCGATCTCAGATTCTAGAGAAGGCGAATCTGGCACCTTCGCGCTCTTGGCCAAGTTGAGTGCGACATCGAACTCATTGTTAGCGTTACCTAAGAATATCTCAATGTAGGCTTTCGAATCTGCGACCTCTGCCCTCTTTTCGACATTTAATTTAGGGCGCTCGTTAGGTGGCAGATGCTGCGAATGGTCATCATCAAGGAACAAATGAGGATCTAACTCTTCAATAGCGTGTTTGAGAGTATTCAGAGAGCGAGTGATTTGAGCCTTACAGCTGCGTATGGTAGCCATTTTGGATTGATACTCCGACAGGAGGTGGTACTGTCCAACCCAAAGTGAAAAGTCCAACCCAAGCTTCTAAAATCAATTAGAACGAATTATGCATAACTAACCATTCTTTTCTATACACGACTAGAGCTGAAGTGAGGAAATAGTGACGAAATGGACTATTCAAGTGATTTTTCATTTACATAGAAGAGGAGAGTGTAGCGAACCCTTTCCGTAATGTTACCGGTTTCAATCAGACGCCTTCATCAAACAAGTTAGCGTCTCGCTACAACTGGCGTGCCCGTTGCTGAGAGTCTACGACTCCGGGCCATTCCGGCTGCATCCCTGGCCCCGAGCCATCCCGGCTGTCGGACCTCAGCCCAAGAGCGACGCCCATGTATTGATCAACACGAACTGACCGAAACAGTCCAACACCTAGTTCTCGCTGCCCATGGAGGCACGTTTTACCCAACAGCCAGCCCCTGCCACCAGCCGGCCGACAGATCAAACACACCACAGCGAGAACTAGGGTTGATAGTACAAGGGATGACGACACTATTCAATAGCGTTACATGGCAATGGTAATAGTAAATGAACTATTAGCAAATAAGTGAATTTTAGGAAAATAGTGATTTAGTGGAATTCAGAAGAATCAGGCACTGGAGCGGCGGTCGACCTATTGTGCCGATGCACCATGTTGACACGATAGCTCAATGTGGTAGAATGAAGTTGAAATATATGTTTATTTTCCTCAATAAAGGGTCCTCGGATTGAAAGGGGAAAAATAGACGAACGTGTGGGGTCGGAGTAGCAGTCGGAGATTGGTGCGGAGTGCCAATTGGGCCCAAATTTGATCGTTGATAGTACTGTATCACATACGGGCGGTCATTGAAAGAAGGCGCGAACGACGAACGTTTGAAATGTCGTGAACTGTCGCGACAGCCATTTCCTTTATCGTTTTTGCATTTTGTTCATGCTGTTGTTGTGTCAGACGTAGGGCCGGCGTCGGAATCAATATCATATTCTCTCATTCCGCTCCCAAAAAGCAAACAAAAAGAACTTTGAAAAAAACTTGTATAAAGAGTGCGAATTCCATCGAAACGATGGTATGAGAAGCATTGCGTTTAAAAAAGCACATTATGAACAAAAAAACATGAATAAAATGCAAAAAATGATAAAGGGGGACGGCTTAAGTGGGACAACGACTACTTTTTTCGAAGGTTGTCGATTAACGCGCCCCAAACACGATGAGCGCGCACAGCGTTTCTCCGTCGCTTGTGCTAGCCAAACTGCTCCTTAGCCGCACCCGCGGTGTGAATTCGATCCACATGCCTGTAGAAATTTGAACAAATGACTACAGTTGACCGCAATGTCAAAAGGACATGGTGCGGTTGCGGACTCTCACTAAAACTACGGTAGAGTCTGGCACTTTGCCAGATTTCGCCATCGATCGGCGCCCACCGTCGTCTCTCTGCTCACGGGAATATCAGCTGTGGCGCCGATCGATGACGAAATCTGGCAAAGTGCCAGATTCTACCGTAGTTTTAGTGCGAGTCCGCAACCGCACCATGTCCTTTTAACATTGCGGTCAACTGTACCTAACGCTTGAATACCTCCATATGCGAAGTTCTATTTAAAAAGGGCTCTCATTTTTTCTCACCCTTTAGATATCATTCTATTCTGGACCTCATCGTTCATTACAAATTTTTGCATCTTGCCTCTGGGCTGAACTCTGTGTATTTGTACAGCTCTTACACTCTGAGTATGGTTCCCCTTTCTAGTCGACGAGCTCTAGAAGACTAGCCTGGTCTTTTTTTCTCTGTTTTGACCTAGTTGGATTCGGTCCAAGTCAGTCGTTCCAACCACATCGTTCCTGAGGCATTCGGGAGGGGCTAAAAAATGTCAAGTGTTGAAGAAGAAGGCGATAAAGACATACATATTCGCACTTACGTCGCAGATTTTTGCCGTACTGTAGCTGTAAAATGGCTTCATCCAGTTCGGAGGTGATCATGTGGGATGGATGCCGTTTTAGAATAATGTATGCAGCAAGAATTCCCTGAATAGCCCATGCAAGGCTTGAAATGGTGGGAATTGAAGTCATTGCCATAGGTGTTACCTTGAGAGGCTCTGTGACGACAATCCAAAGAAAAAGCTGCATTAGATAACGACTAGTGAAGGTTATTGACGCGTCTTCGGAAAGGTTGCCTGCTTTCTGGAGAATGCTAGTGAATCTGGTTGACTGCAGCTTGCAGTATTAGGCTACCGGGATAAACTTACCGCCAAAGCCGCGATGGAAAGAAAAGGGAACCCAACCGTACATAGAAGGTACATTATAGGTCCGCATGCGTAAGGAGAGCAAGGCGGCAACTGTAACAAGGTAGGAAATTTGGTGCAATCGTTCAAATTGACACTAATTCTGCAGTCATTCAAACAATGCATTCACTCCATAATTTCGACTGTGCACTGAAAGTGGATCAGTGGAGGAGCATCCGCGCCAGCCACTCAACCTTGTCTGGACCAGAGGGAAAAAATGTCTCATTTGCGTCTTGTTTTGAGGTCAATTCAGACTTGAATTTTATGTAGGACCAGGAGCACCGCGCAGCTCAAAGAATAAATGTCGCGAATGGGAGGCGACGTAGGCGAGCTCAAATCGGCAAACGTGGAAGTGTGTAGCGGTATCAAACAGGTTTTCTTCAGAACTCTTTCCACAATCTAGGCAACAGATGTTTCGAGTTCAAACCCAAGACTGATTGCTCTACATTGTATCGAACTGTGATGGCTGATCGCAGTGCTTGATCAACTCTGCCTCTTCAGTACAAAAATGTGAAGAGAAAACAACACGTTCTAACCTGTCCTAACTTGTTAACGATATGCTCGATATGCTTCACCTCGGACATTCGGGGGGCACCAGCCGAGGTGATTTCGGTCGAGGGGGCTGATCCGAGGATACGAATTCGGGGGCGGAGTCGTGCTTCGCGTGAGCCGAGGGCGGAAGGGGCTCATCCGAGGGGGCGACGCCATTTTCCTCGTAGGACTTCTCAAAACAGCAGGTGCGCCGTCCTTCAAACATGTCATCATTCTCTCATCCTTTGCAGACAAAATGTCTGTTTCTTCTTTTAGCTTTCATTTTCATTTATTACACGTCCGTTTTGGCTCGTCGAGTTCTCTTGTCATTCACTTACCAAGTTGTTATAGAATTCTGCGAGGAAATGCTTTTTTTCAGCACTTATTCAACAGCGATTGCGTCAGAGAGACGAAGAAATTGATCACGTCTTCGAATTGCGGAGGATACAAGATGGTGAGGCAATTCAGCAGCCCCGATGATCAGAGGACAACCTCTATTCACGATCGAACTGCCCGGTGCCACGGTGCTATGTGAGAAGGCGGGGGGGGCACTATGGCGCGATGGACTTGGCCACGCCCATTTTACTGTGCCGCACTAAATTTGAGCACCTACCCGGGGTTTCCCTCCCCTGCCAAAATGGGGAGAGTCATTGCGGCACGGAAAAATGGGAGTGGCCAAGAGAGATACAACAGTGCCCCCCCCCTTCCCACATAGCACCGGTGCCACTATAGATATTTTATTCTTAGCAATTGATCTTCTTCTTCTTCTTTGCAGCCGCAGGAAGGTTTCTGTCAAAGGTTCAAGAAACGGGCGACCGAAACCGGATTCGTCCACAAATCCATTGTCATCAGAGTGGTCGGCCTCTTTGGGCAATCAAACAGGTGTTCAGTTGTGTGGCCACGGCTACCACAGTCCGGGGACTCGTCAGGCTTACTGCGATCGATCTTATGCAAGTATGACATCAGCATAGGGGAATGACCGCAGCGTAACGAGGCAAGGGTACTTCTAGCCCGCCTCCCGAGTTCCATCTCGGTGTTGCTGACTACAGGTGGTACGACCCCCAATATGGGATTGACGGTCATCCTACTAAAGTGATCCCTGACGAACTTGGTGTGCTCCGCACGTAAAAGACGCAGACGATCCAGTTGGGAGTCCGTCCATCTTTGTATATTGACTTTCTCGGGAGCATCCGCAAAAGGCCTTCTGATATGTCTCTATCTCACGGGATTCATGATCCTTCTTAATGGGTGGTCAGGCTGCTTCACAATGTTAATAACCAGTTGCTGCGCTTGGAGTTGGCAGTGCTCCTTAACCGGCAGAACTCGGGCCTCAGCATGAAGATGTTCCACTGGGGTGCTTTTAGCACACCCTGTGGCAATTCGAAGTGCAGCATTTTGAACTCGCTGCATCTTTGTCCACGATGAATCCGATATCATGTGCTGCCATACCGGTGCAGAGTACTCCAACGCCGGCTGCAACGGGGGCTGATCCGAGGATACGAATTCGGGGGCGGAGTCGTGCTTCGCGTGAGCCGAGGGCGAAAGGGGCTCATCCGAGGGGGCGACGACAATTTCCTCGTGGGACCACTCATAACAGCTGCAGCGCTGTCCTTCAAACCTGTCGTTCATGCTTTCATTTTTTGCAGACTGTTTTGGATTAAGTTACTAATGACTGCTATGCCTTACGGTTTTAATGATAATATTAAAGGATACGGTAATCTTTCTAGTATTAAAAATCCTCTCTTACATAGTAAACCTAATCACCCTTTCTTTAATTTGAAAGTAGTCAAAAACGCAGAAATAGAGGAAATAATAAAAAGAAGAAGGTAAAAAAGAAATATACTCCTCAAGAAGTTTTGGAAAACACTTACAGCATTCAAGCACAACATAATAACAAATACGACACCTTTAGATGTTTGAAGAATAAAAACAAAAACTCTCTTAACACTTTAATTCAGCTTGTCACCAATAATTCTCTTCCTTTCGAAATGAGTAAGGATAAGAAGATCAGTTTACTCACATCTCTTTGTATACATTATTTCCGTAATGATAGGTTCACCTCAGAAGAAGCTAAAACCAAGTCCGTAAATTTGAGATTTCCTTTTTATAATGATGTATTAAATCATACGAATATAAACAAAATAGTGAATCATCAGATCATCAAAAATTTCATTATACATAATTCCAAAGTAGATTTTGTGCCCTTCAGGGTGGTGTATAGCTATGAAAATCCCATTTCTTAATCAGTCTTCAACTATAACAAATTTCTCAAGAATATTACTAGATCTGAAATTCAAAAAGTTACTCAATCTTCATGTATTTGCGATTCCCATCCTTTTGTACGATTTTGCGATCCTCACGTCAAGCATGTAGTAACAGGAAATATTGACATCGTTACGGATCCTGACATCAAATATATTCTGCAAAAAGGTATAAAATTTAGACCCAAAATTGATAGAAAATTGGAAAATTTAAAAAAGATTTGGGAAGATTTTTTAGAACAAGTGAAAAGCAAAATTAAGACAAAATATAGAACCTGAAAAAATTAGTGAATTTCATAAATTATATTCTCCTTTCTTCTCACGAAAAACCAGACCTCTGATCTACAACATAAATAGATTGGATAATATCGACATCAGTAAATTCAAAAATAAGATAAAATTTTTACAAGACAAATTTATTATTTGCCCTCTAGACAAAACTAGTAATAACTACGGATTTGTGTGCAAAAAACTATACTTGGAAATTATTCTCAACGAAATGGGAATACTACCTCAAAACATTACTACCAATGATATTTACCAATTAACCACGATTGAGAATAAGGAAGAAATCATAGAACGACACAAAAAACTAATGATATCTAATAATATCGATTTTACTTCAGATTCTGATATCCCTATTATCTATTGTCTACCAAAACTACACAAAAATCCGATTAAATTCCGCTTCACATGTGGCGCATACAACAGCAGCATGAAAAACCTAGCGGTAGAACTTAAAAACGTGCTTTCTTTTATTAAAAATCATTTTAGAAATTACTGTAGCATAGTCACGAATAACACGAGATGCATCAAAAGTTTTTGGTCAATAGATAACATAAATATATCTCAGCAGCTAGAAAACAACGTCAGAAAAAATTTGAGATTGTATTCGGCTGATTTCACAAACATGTTTAACAATATTCCACATAAAATATTGTTCATAATATAACTCAAATTCTGAAAAATTGCTTCAAAAATTCCAATAAAAAATATGTCGCCACTAATAACTTTACTACTTTTTATACCGATAGAAATGATAGCCCTAAGTACAGATTTTACCAGTTACAAGATATTATCTGCTGTCTTGAATATATTCTGAGCAATAGTTATTGTAGAGTCGGGGACTTGTTATTTAAACAAATCAAGGGAGTTCCACAAGGCGGTAATGCTAGTCCAATCATTGCGGATCTCACATTGAGTTTTTTAGAATATATTTCTTCAAAAACTCTACTGCTTGTTACTAATAAAGTTTTCGAACCCTATAGATATATGGATGATCTCCTGATCATACATAACTTTGAAGAAGAATTCATTACAACTCTTCTCAGAAACACGTATCAAAACATTATGAATTTTGAAAGCACCCATTTTAATCAAAAAAAAACTGTGTATATTTGGATCTTAACATAAAAATTGATAACGACAAAATTTTCACAAAACTATACAATAAAACAGAGGTTTTCGACTTTAAAGTGCATAGATTTCCCCATTTTGAATCCAATATTTCCTCCAGCTTGAAGGAAGCTATAATTTACACGGAAACACTAAGGATTTCTCGAACTTGTTCTTTAACAATAGATTTTCAAGATAGAATAAAATTACTGAGCAGAAATCTCATTGATCTGCACTATCCTAGACCTTTTATTCTCCTTGCTTTTCTAAAATGTGTTGCTAAAAATAACTTGGGACATAAATTAGGAATAGGTAATGATTTCAACCTGATAAAAAACACACTTCTTTCCATAATTTACAATAACTAAACGTATATCACTAGTCCTTTTCTGTTGCTGGTCTCACAGATAGTGCTAGAACGTTCTCTCTCAGCTCCTTAATTGATCTCAGAGTCATATAAATAGCACCTACTTCAGGCACTTTTTTCATACTACACTCCTTACCCTACTGACGAGCCTCGGGGAGTGTCAGTTTTTCATTCTTTCCTTCATACGACTCTTTAATAACCACTCACAATCGTATAGGGCTAAGAGGCGAAACGAGTTTAATTCTTTTTCTAGTGTTGTATATTTCTTCCATTAAGTTATTGGCGGTCACATCAATATCCTTAATGAATAATTGTGCTATTCTTGAGCTTCATTTTTGTTCACAACATATGCCTACACATCAAGAAGCTGCACAATAATAATTGAAGTTCGGATTCGATATTCTCAAAAAATTTCAAATTGAGTCTCCAAAAGTTTGAAACTTTCTCTCAGGCTACCTTTCGGCTCGTAAAGCCTTCCTCAGACCTTCTTTTCCTTCCGAAAAATGGATTAGAAACCTGATTTGTCGGTGCAAAAACTAGTTGGGGGGGCACCCAGAATTCAAGCGAGAAATGAATGATTTCGCTTTCAGAAATCGATTTAATTTCATGGAATTTCTAGGAAATATGAGTGATAACGTTATCACATAGCTAATAACCAAAGAAATTTTCATTTTTATGGATGAATCGTTTCATTTTTATGGGCAAATTTTGAGTGGCCCCCCCCCCAACTAGTTCTGCACCCATTTGTCTTTCTCTACATTACTTTTAGGGACTATTTTGGAGTTTTTTTTTTGAGAATTTTGGAACTTTATCGATTAATTTGCAGCCTCTTGATGTGTATTGTATTCTTAAAATCTCCTTAATCCCACTCACTATGGTCTCCTACCTAGTAAATCCGCGACTAGGATTCCGTCTACATGTAAATTTTGGTCTTCTACAGGTTTCAACGGTCCGATTGGCAGAGACACCTTAACACCCTGTTGAATATCGTCGAAAACACCCTTGTAGGTGGCTGTAACCTCTTCGCTATATACAACATTACCTTAATTCTATCATTCAGGCATCATCGATGACACAACAACCGTGAAGACTGTACGATCACTGTCCCATGCATAGCCAATGATATGATCGCTCTTCACATAATTCTGTCTCTAGTTCGTTGGATGAACAGATCGTATCATTTTCTCAGTTCAACAACTATTAAATCGTAACCATACTTTTGTGTACTCAGAAATTTCTGCCCTGTCTCGTAATTTTCATTCGGTTGAGGATATGTTGTTCTATCCCTTGAATTTTGAAGTGTCAATCTTTGCTTGTTTTGTGATTCTGAGGTATCTGAATACCATAGTATGATCGTATTCTGATCAGAATCAGTCTAGCTTTCGACCCTCATAAGTCATGGACACTTGTTGCATTCATTTTTTTAGATTTGTAAAAAAATATTTTGTAGCATTTAGCCACAATTTATTTAGAGTTGTTGTGTTTTACGGTCATTTCAATAAATTCGTTGTCAACTCGTTTAACATAAAGTGGTAGTGAAAGCATAAAATTTAAGTATTATGAAGAAGTAATGGTCAAAGTAGTGTAGTACTAGTGAAAAAGTACTAGTATTGGCATAATAACGGTGAAAATATAGTGGAATACGATGAAAACCGTTTTTACGGTTTTGAATTCCCGCGCTTCACTCGAAAAAGGTCCGCGGATCAGCCGCCAAGAGAAGCGGGGGGTTGGTCCGAGGGCGCTCGGGGGCTGCTGCCGAGTTTGGGACGCTCGGATGAGTCCCCGACGGGCACTCGGCTGGTGCCCCCCGAATGTCCGAGTATAATCACTGTGTACGTTTCTGCAAGGGTGTCCATTTGGAATCATTCCTCCCTCTGTGTGTAGAGAGCCCCTATCCCTTCCCTGTGCCTCGTAGGCCTGCTTGACGTCACCGTCTGCGAGAGGTGAAGCATGTCTGAGCCTCCTCTCCCTCGACGGACGTCGCTCTGGGGCGGCATGCATGAACGCAGCGACGGTGTCAGGGAGCCGCTCCGCGTGCCATGCGCGCAGCGTCGAGCAACGGGGCGGCCCCGAATTTGGTGGCGTGTATTGATGTGCCTGATTTTCGGGGCCGCCCCGTTGCTCGACGCTGCGCGCATGGCACGCGGAGCGGCGCCCTGACACCGTTCGCTGCGTTCATGCATGCCGCCCCTGGCGAGCAGGGCCCCACCCTCACTCGGCTAGTGTGGGCCGAATCGCTCGACAAGGGCAACCGCTAGCCTGCGTCACGATCAGCACTCCCGTTCACCCTGGCGTCACCAGGGCGTTGCCTACCCCGATATACTCACGTAGGTTGGGGGACTAGGGGCCGGATTCATCATCGTGGCAGTGCTGGGTAGGAGTAAAGGCGTCGGCATGTTTGATGATTACCCTGAAAAAGCGGGAAATCGCTGACCGAGAGCGCCCTTGGCGTACCCAGCTAATAGGCTGGGGCAGCTGAGACACTGCTCGGTAGGATACCATAGGCTCTCAAGGGGTAATCATCAAACGTGCCGACGCCTCTACCCCTACCCAATGGCACGCATTGATGAATCCGACCCCACATGTTAGCTGTTGATCCTACCCCTTGCCATCGGGAATCTGGCAATGGCACGCACTGGACGCCCCGGTTGATGATTATTCCTTTTGTGTATTTCGTCATTTATCGGTTTTATTCGTGTGTTACCAACCGTCCGCTAGGCAAAGTTTATGTGTGGTTCTAAATGTTGCCCGCTGTTAAAGGCAGTGTTCACGATAAAAATCGTTTTTCTGTTTTTCCGCCTATCTTGAAAACGGCCCCATGCTGATTCCAATGGTGTCTCTGAAATCATCCAAGACCTTCTGTGAACACAGGTATGGTCCCTCAAAGATTGAGCTATGGAAACATGGTGGACGAGTTGTCCGAGGCTTGTAACTTCCGTCTTTTGCAGCCGATCTATGCGAGCTGACCTGAGTAAAGAGAGAAGCTGAGAATGAAGGGAAGAACGGGGCTAATGATTGAAAATCATCGCTCATCTCACGATCTCGAGCATTCATTTGTTCACGTCGGTGGGCGTGTGATGCGCTTTTGGAGTTTTCAATGCGCTCGAAGTTGCAACTTCGGGCTCTTTTGGGGCTATTCCTGGCTCGTTTTCTTGCGTTCTTTCGACGTTAACGTTACAGAGTGTCCCTCCACTACCCAATCCTAGTGGAATTTCGAAAACTTTTTCCATCGTGAACACTGCCTTTAATTATTCACGCTCACCGTAGAGCGTGTAGGGTCCCCGGTAGGTGTAGAGGGCCGTCACGAGGTCGTGACGTGGCGGTCCACTGCTTGGCCTGGGTTGCTACTTTAGTCAGCTGACTAGGGTAGCTGGACGCGACGACTGAAGACGGGGAGGGGTTGTGCTTCCGCCAGGTAAGACCAATCCCCCGAGGTCAGGCGTCACCGGGAGCGTGCACACAGCCAATGCGCAGCTGGGTCGTGGCCAGGCCTGACCATATTGGGCTCAGCTCCAACTTGACGTCGTGTATGCCACTAGTGCGTCCGCGAGAGAAAGCTTATGCTATACCCAAACAAACCTTAACATCTGGATACGCGTACTTGGCATAGTTCATTTCTGCCCAGTCGTAGTAGTTCGGGATGTTTCTGAAGGAAACGTATGAACTATAGCTTTCTGAAGTTAAACCGCGCACCAACTCACGAATAAACGTAGGGCAGAAGTGATGTGAAGGGTAGGATAACGATGGAAAAGAGTATCGCGTAGAGAGCCTAAACTGTTCCATAGAAGAGCTCTGTCTTTGTACTAACTACTACTACAGCGGCATAGGAAGATTCAGAAAATTTTCAAGCATAGTAGCTTCATTTCGCATAGAGGTAGAAACCGTGTTTGGGGCTCGAGTCGGTGTATCTTCGGCTTCAGTCCTGGTGCGCGTCCGGGTATTTCTAGAAAGTCCTTTGCCGGTCTGTCACTTTTGCATCAAAAATTACTGCACCTTCTTGCGCTCTGCAGCTGAACTTCTCCGCCAACGCGTAGCTAGATGCCTCACACGGAAACCAGAGATGCCCAGGGTTTCGGAGGCATCTAGTCTGATTTTGAGACGAGAATTTACGTAAGTTGTGGAAAGTTTAGCCTCAGTTGGTGAAACTTTAGCTACAGCACCCGCATATTCTCATTGCAGCGCTCGGTCGATCGACCCACTCAGTCTTGATAAGTACTAGAAAGGCGATCCCCGCTGCGATCAAGCGCATCGTCGTTTCTTCCCCATGGCCTGCAGTATCCCAGTGGTCAAAATTATCCCTAGCAAGGTCTTCCAGAGAGCGACACGGGGTCACCCTCCACGACCGCCCACACAGTGTCAAGTTATCCGTGAGTTGACTGGGCCAACACTGTTCGAACGGCATCCCTACGTTCCGCGTAGCCAGCGCGGGTTTGAGATTGCATTTCAACACAGGCTGTCGCTAAATCCGTAGATTCTCGCTACAAAATTATAGCGAGAATATACGGGTTTAGCGTCAGAGAGATCAATGTTTCGAATTTAGCCTTCGTTTTTACATAGAATACGCGCAGAATTTGCACGCTTGTAGCCTCGACACAAGAAAATGCCGGTTCTAGCTATCGTAGCCAAAATCCGTAGTTTACCGTGACATGGAATGGGGCGGCGTTTCAGGCCGCGCCCTCGGAGGCTTCTAGCTACGCGTTGGCAGAGTTTGGATTACGTGTGTGAACGACCGCTCAGCTGCTGACCGCGATAGACTATAATTTCCTCACAAAGGCTATACTGTCCCGCGCATCATAATATATTCCTGGTAGATCTGACCGTAGTGCTCAATTAAAGGCAGTGTTCACGATAATCTTCAATTTCGAGATTAATCGCTAAATCGATTGTTTGGCCCCCGAAAAGAACTGAAATGACGAAGAAACCTAGAAAAACGCTTGAGAAGGGCGCAAAATCCTTTACTCTCACCCAACTTCTTCACTCTCAGTGGAACTTTTTGATCCGACAATGAAATCTTTTGTGGACCCATTATTTTCAAATCTTTATTTTGTGTTGTTCCGTTCTTTCCTTCGGACCCTAACTAACACTGTTTGGCCCAAAATATTCTTCCATTTTTGATTGAACCCATTTTTCACCGGTGACACCCACACGTTCATGCAACCGGACAACTAATCCAGGTCAGAGAATAATGTCACTAAAATAAGACGATTTAGTGCGTTTTTCGCCGTTTCTTCGTAATTTTGGTAACACTTGGTAGCCAACGCATTGTTTTGAGTGGAAAACTCGGGAACGAAAATCATCGTGAACACTGCCTTTAATTCGATCTGGCTTCGCTGAATAACGCCTCTCAGCAGCGAAGACGACCAAAACATTTGGGTAATCATTTCAGTGTTCTGAGACCCCCTTTATAGTTGGATGATAGTACGACGTAGTCCCTCCTGGCTCGTGCATAAGCCAGCCGAGGCTACGCTCGTTGGGAATGGTGTTAATGATATTATTGATGCGACTTGGAACAGTGGAACAAGGAGGGACCACAGGCGACCTGGGAGGGACTATTGAAGGATGATTTTTTGTCCTTGTTTTGCGTGTTTTACTTGCTTATCGACTGGGCGGGAGTACGGACTACGGTCCAACTATGACGGGGTTCTAAGCCAGCGAGGGGCCGCACAACATGATGGTGTGAGTTTCATATGACTTCACTATGAAGATAGTGTTTTTTTGCCTTTCATACTTTGCTTGCTACTTCAAAGCATTATGAATTTCGTTTTCGACTTTTCCATATATGATGGAAGCTCTAGTACCCTAATATGACAGCTAGAAAAAAATTAATGAGAGCTGTTCTCTCGAAACGGGATTTCCTCAGTCTACTTTCGAGAAAGGAAGAGTCAATCACTAGGAATCGCTACGCCCAGCCTGAACCTCTCGATCAAATTAAAGGCATCGTTCACGACGAATTTCGTCTTCGAGTTTTCCATATATAATGAGAGTACCCAGTATAATAGCTACGGTCAAAAAAGCGCGAAAAAATCCCTGAGAACCCCTTTTTCAGACCAAAAATATCTCTATCGACTTTCGAGAAAGGAAGAGTCGATCGTTAGAGATCGCTGCTTTGACCAACGACCTCACGATCAAATGAAGTTTATCTTTCTTTCAAGTGATTTGTGGAGAAGCAAAGGTTAATCGATGTGTGTAGAAAACTCATTCTTCACGTAATCGTATAGTATATTCCATCAACTTCGCCTCAGTTATTCTGTATCAAATGTTCATCATTTACTTATATGATAGCTGACAGCAAATTGTGTCAGATGACTGACAGACGGCCGGCCCCTTTTGACGGAATTTGAGACACTCAACCTCATTTATCTTTACAATAAGGCGTTTTTAATCGAACAAATTCTCCCTACGTTCTCAGGTGGGCCCAGAAATTCATTTGCGCGAAAAAAAACGGTGAGTGGTTTTCAGCGCGTACGATGCCTTCATGTTCAACTTTCTTTCGAGTGATTTGTGAGGAAGGAAAGGTTGATCGATATGTGTAGAAAGTATATTCTTCACGCTATCATATAATCTATTTCAACAACTTCCGCTTGTTTGTACAAGAACATCATTCATTGATAACTTGCTTTCCCTTCTCATTTGGTGAGCTGAGTGTCAGATGACTGTCGGAGATTGGTGGAGCAGCCGTCTAGTTTCTCTCTTCAAGCCTCTCTAACCTCACCATGATGAATTTTTGATGCGCAAAACTTTATGAGTGTGGTCTGCAGGGGCAATTCATGCAGTTGAGCCTGAAATATGGTTTTCATCGCAAACGATGCCTTCAAATCAAGCTTCGAATTCGCTGGGAAAGGCTCAATCGTGAGAAGTATTTCTAGTATTTTTTTTTATTTCAGCAGACTTTTGTAAGTACTCGTAGGTTTATATTTAGCATGTAGTCGCTAATAAGGCTGACGAAGGCCTGAAAAAGGAACTTAGGAATTAATTTTCTCAAAACTTCACGTCTTTCAGGCTGTAGGTGTAACCGAATGCCGAAGTTTCAAGGCTTGTAGGTCGATCGAAGTTTTCGTATGATACAATTATGTAGGTTAGCAGAGCGATGAGAAGCTCGCCAAGCATTATGGATGCTGCATAATGAGCACGTGAGATTCTTGCTCGTGTTCTCAGCCCACCACCTGAAATTGATATATTGAATTTGTGCCGGAAATTTTTAGGCAAGCTCAACTCCAGTGTATATACTTTCCTGTGAACATAGCGATGTAGGAAATGGTCTCTGCCAATATGTGAATGCTCATCGCCTCGTTTTTCCACCTCACTTCGCCTTCTTCTGCTGACAGTCTTTCGGACTGGAAAACATATTCCTGCTGTCGATTAATTGGATTAGATGCTTGTCATATCACTCACCTCTCCGTCTCCCATATGACTACCAAGCCAGTCATAGACAGGAAATCGGTAGATCGTTCCAGTGTGAAGGTCTTTAATGAACACACGATTGCAGTACCACGATGCGCGGTGTCCTCTGCCGGAATCGTCCACCCAGATTCTTATGTAGCGTATATCGCCGAGTCTCCTGTAAAACATTCGGAATCTTTCGACCTGCCCTTGTTGTCTGTTCCATTCCACTCACCATGGCGTGCGCATGAGGAATCGAGTTGTAGTGCCCCAACTGAATAGTTTTGAGTTCTTCTCGACCCGCGGGGTGCTTAGCTCACGAGCGACTTCATCTGCCTCAGATCCATATAGAGTGATGAAGACCTAAGAGCCGGATGAGATCATCATCTTTAGAGCAACGTAGAGAATCCCAAACCTTCGAGTCTGTGGTAGCTATCATTCGATAGCCGGTCTCCACTACAACCGCGTAATAGTACAGATCTCCTGGGTTGTTATCCGACAGCACGTGCAGCGTCTATGAAATTAATCACAATAAAAACATTGTCATCCTACATGGAGTCATGCTCTGTGAAAAAAATCCGAATCTCAATCCCTCATCGCGCGTGCGTGTTCGCGCGATGCTGCGCCCCCGTCTGCCCTCCCCTCTCTCGCTGTCTCTAACCCCGCTACGTACCCTTAGGTGTCGTTTATACTTCCGCCGCCGAGCGGCGCGGCGAAATGCATTTCTTAAATATCGATCGTGCGGCGCCGCGTGATCAATACCATTGGATTGCCCTGTGCCGCGCCGCTCCGCGGCGGGAGTATAAACGACCCCTAACGTGGACGAACCAATTCAGTTTCTATACAGCCTGTAAGAGAAGCTAATGGATGAAAAAACTTTTATTTTGTCGATTTTACAAAGAACCTGAAGCAATAATGAAGGAGTCACCAGTGAAGAGCATTTCGTCTCTGAGTGCCACTCGGAAATGTGAGTGTCTTTGGTACGTGATCACGCCATATACACTGCGTTTCATAACTATAGGTCCACCCAAGAATTTCGATTTTGCGGGCTCGCCGTACATTTTGGTGAACTGTGGGCGTTACCATCGGAATCTTCACCTTTCAAAACCCCGATGAAAGTCCTCCTACCCAGCCATGATTTTTATTAGGTTTCCGTGAATGATAGGCAGAACTGTGACCGTTTCAAAACTATAGGTCCATCGAAGGAAAATTCCCGTTTCTTTGCTAATACAAGTGAGACCGGAAAATAGGGGTTATATACGGACTCCCTCAACGTCGTGCTTGGTATGCCTCGTGGGAATCGCCTGTCTTCGGATGAACAATCTCAAACGGAAGAGCTCAACGCGGCTGGATGGTCGAGAAGGAGGATTGCGGAGCATCTTGGACGATCGCACAATTGTATCAACAACTACATACGGGATCCTAAGCGATATTGGAAGACGAACCCTGAAGGGCGTCAGGGGCTGCTTTCGGAGCATTATGAAAGAAGAATCGGACGCCTTCTATTGAATTCGACGATGAGTCTCAACTGCTTGCGCAGCGAACTTTAGCTTTCGACGAGCAAAAGTACGGTTTGGAGGGCAGTTCAGTCGCACGCAAACCTCAGTAAAGAATTAATGAAGCGTGTGCCAAGACTGACGGAACGGCACAAGGCGACCCGCCTCCAGTTTGTTACCCAAAACATCACAAGGGATTGGTCAAAGGTAAGGCGATTTCGCTCATACGCTGCTCCGTGGCCCCAATTATTACAAACGCTTCAGGTGACCTGGAGCGACGGAAAAAAATTCAATCTAAACGGACCGGATGATGGAAGAGGTTACTGGAGTGATCTACGGAAGCCACCGCGTGTCTTCCCTCGGGGCAACTTCGGTGGTGGATCGCTCATTGTTTGGGGTGCATTCTGTGAATCTGGTCAACTCGAGCTTGCATTCGTTTCGTGCCGTATGGACTCCGAAGACCACCAGAAGGTTTTAGAGGATCGTCTTCTGCCGTTTATTCGACGGCATCTACGCCAGGCCTTCACTTTTATGCACGACAACGTTGCTATCCATCTGGTCGGTTGACGTGAGCATGGCTTGCAAGCAGCAAAATAGAGGTTCTCGGTTGGCCTGCGTGCTCACCTGATCTCAATACCATGGATAGCCTCTGGGCCATCATTGTGCACAAGATTTACAGTGACGCTAATCAGTACGCCGCAATCGACGAGCTGAAGGAGTCGATCGCCAACGCCTGGGTATCACTGGAACCCACCGTGATCAAAAATCTGGTCCAGAGCATGCCGAAGCGATTAGTTGCAGCTATTCTGAATCAAGGAGGACAGACTAGTTACTAGATCGTTGATTTTTGTTGGTTGTCGCAATAAAACTTTGATTTCAATAAGTGGACCTATAGTTTTGAAATGGGTGTTTTTCAATCTTCGAGCTCTTAAAATTCGTACCAAATCTGAATTCGAATCTACGGTTCTTCAAAAGGGTTTTCGAGGACGCTGATTTCGTAGGTGACCACTGCAGAACATTTTAGTTAGAGCGAAACACAAAATTACGGATTTCATAGGTGGACCTATAGATATCAAACGCAGTGTATAGCCAATTTTAAGCAGCCACGTGTAGGGGGCCTTGAGATATCTCTGCGATCAGCGTGTTGTTCCCTCCAAGACAAACATAAAATTCAAAAAAATAATTCTCTTGACTCCCTGTGCCCTTCTCAAGTTCTAAAAAAACTGTATCTTCTTTTGCCGGAATGCTCACGTAATGGAGGAATATAGCGACAATCTTCCACAGAACCCTAAGTTTCGGTGGAAACTCCTTACCGTATAACATAAAAGGCTTCGAGGTCCCTTGTGTATTTGATGTTACATAATTTGCAGCGTCGGACATGGTTTCATATTTTTTCAAAATAGGTGACTTCCTTCCTTTTTCTCATACTAAAAAGACTACATAATTGTGGTATTCAGAGGAATGGGCACAAGCTAAAAGGCGGTGTTAACGATGAATATCATATTCGAGTTCGACTCAAAAATGGGGTTGTTTGGTAGCTCTATATAGAAGGAAAATGTCGAAAGGGCCCATGAAAAACCTTTATTTGTAAAGGAATGCCAGTCTGAACACGGTATAAACTTGAATTTAAAGACATTGTTCACGATGAATTTCGTGTCCGAGTTTTTCATATATGATGCAAGCTCTAGCACCTCATAGAACGTCATACGTTGAAAAACCAGCGAAAACTTCTGAGAAAACTGGTTTCTCGACCGAAGTTCTTTTAATCGATCCTTGAGAATGGAAGAGTCGATCGCCACGAATTGCCGTGTTGACCCATGATCTCTCGATCATATAAAGTTCATCCTTCCTTCACGACATTTGTGGAGAAGGAAAGGTGAACCGATAAGTGTAGAAAAGTCACTATTCACGTAATCTTACAATATATTTCATCAGCCTCCACTCATTTGTACTATATCACTTGTTGATCACTTATATGATGGATGACAGCAGAGATGACTGCCGGAGGGCCGACCTCTTTTGACGGAATCGGACACATTTCTCCTCCTATATCTTCCCAATAGAGCGTTAATAATGCAAGAAACTTTCCCTTTTATTCTCACACGGGTCCAACCAATCAACTAACATAAAAACGTTTAGTGATTTTCAGCGCGTACCCCGTGAAGGCATGGTACGCTCTGAAAACCACCTACCGTTTTCGGGAGCCTCCTAAACAGGCAGCAGCGACCGCTTATTCACATGTGTTTCATCACGTTTGTCGCCAGTGGACAGGTCATGACGTGATCGGCAATAGGTGCAGCTTTTTCCTTTGCCCAAAAAAATAAAGGGCTCTGCAGAGTAGCACCGTGGCAAGTCTGGCTAGTCTCGCTGCGGCAAGGAAATGATGGAGAATGGGGGACGCCAAGCAGCGGACGAGATGGGGGCCGTTTTATTCCTACTTTGGTTTTTCAGTTTTTGTTTTCCTAGTTTTTTGTTCCAAAGTGTGACAGTTATGATTTTTACGACTACCGAAAAGTTTCTGCTAATTTCGGTACCCCGAAATTTATGTTTCAATCCATAATCGCTGTACTGAGCTCAAATTCGAAGTTCACTTTACAGCTCTCTGAGCGCATTATGTTCTAGAAGATGTTTCCAGGCATTTCCTTAACTCTTGAAGCATATCAAAGCAGTAAAAGCTACTCAGAGCTAAATGTGATATTGAAGGCAAAGGTATTGGTAAGGCCCTAGTTATACATCAACGTTTCGCTGCCGCTGGTTTTTGACGGAAGTCTGCGATTGGTCAGATTTTGGTTCGTATACTTCTGGTGCGTTTTTCTCAATTTCTTCGTCATTTTAGTTCTTTACAGGGGCCACTCAATCAAGATAGCGAATAATCTCAAAATTGAAGATTTTTTTTGGGTTTGAGTCATTGGTTGAGCTCGCCAGAGAACATAGGTAGAGCTTTCTGGGTCACCGACGCATTATTGTGAAAATATGGAAGATCGAATGCCTCGAATTCCGCTTCGAATTCGAATTCTGGAGATGACACGTTAACTCCCACTCATTTACTCGATATAACTTGTTGATAAGCTACTTGCCGTTATCTACTAATGCCACATTGCTGTCGGAAGGCTGGCCTCATTTTGACGAAATTGGAGGCATTCGATCTCCCATATCCTCCTAATAATGCGTCGGGGACCCAACAGCGTCTACCTCCGTTCTCAGGCGGGCCCAACCAATTATTCAGACTCTAAAAACGAGGAGTGGTTTAAAGCGCGTACGATGCCTCTAAATTTCGCGCCAAAATCGTTTTTGAAGTTTTTCTCCGTTTGTAATTTGTGCCGGTATTGTTTTTCATGTTGCCTGACGGTCGCATCAACATTTTCTAAAAAAGTGAGAGATAACTGGTGAGAACTGGTGGCGAATCCTCATCTTCAACCCCTTCCAGCCTCATAACCCAGCGCTTTTAAAGGCAGTGTTCACGAAGAAAAAGTTCCCCTTTTTTTCGGCTAAAACGTAAGCTTTGGGTCCCTATAAGGAGATTAAGAACGAAAGTGCCACGAAAAACGGCCGGTAAGTGGGTGAAAACCTCGTGGGCCAGCCGACCCATTGGGCCACTCCGCCCACGTCCTATAACAGTTCCCCTGAACTTGTGGTTAAATGAGCGATGGTTTCCGATCAAAAGCCCCGTTCTTCCCTCAATTCTCAACGTCTCTCTTTACTCAGGTTAGCTCGCACACATCGGCTGCAAAAAACGGGAGTTACAAGCTTCGGACAACTCGTCCACAATTTTCCCTTGCTAAGTTTCTAGGGGCCATAAGTCCGTATCCAGGGGTCTTGTACTATTCCAATGACATCATTGAATCAGCATGGGACCGTTTTCAAGATAGGCGGGAAAACAGAGAAACGACTTTTATCGGGAACACTGCCTTTAACGCTCCAAAGTTAACCGGTGTGGTCTACAGGGTCCATCATGGACATTGTCCTGAAAAAAAAATAGTTTCCAGCTTGAACGATGCCTTCAACGAATGTCGAATAAACAGCGGAGCAAAGCGCTCAGAATAAGCTAAAATAACGGTTTCTAACGTACGCACAGGTTCAGGGCGCGGACGAGCTTACGCGCCCTGCTAGTTTTCGCAAGCGTGCCTTAATGGCAAAGTGTGCGCGAATAGATCAGGCTGGTCGTGGCGGAGTTGCTGGGGAATTCGCCATCGAAGACGTCCGGGCCCAATCAGCTCGTCAGATCTAAGGGTGGGGCGGGCTAAGCAGGCGTATTGGGATGACCAAATCTTCACTTCGCGGTCATTTTTATCGAATTTTGACCATTTTTCGCTGCTTTCGTCGACCCTAACCAATCCAGCATCTGCCAGCGTAGTGTTTCGCACTAAAAACTCAAAAACGAGAATTATCGGGAACACCGCCTTTAATCTAGCAAGACTTTCCTCACCTCTCTTTCTTCCACTTCTTCGAAATGTATGCCGATTATCACGGCGCATACTAGAAATATGCAGAGAAAGAATATCACTAACACAGCTGTGACATTTGGCTAAAAGGATCTGTCGTCCGAACATTCAGAACATATCCGGCCTCATTCATGAGCTGTACCTCTCTGTGTTCAGTGACGTATGTATACTGGAAATCGGAATCGATGTAGGGGTTCTTGATTCCAACAGAGAAAGTAGTCAAATGATGGGTTGAACACTCCACAATCGAGTCTCCGAAAAATGAAGCAGCCTTTAACAACAAACCTATATGCCAAATCTCGACAATCAATTCTGTCTGTTGTTAACCAACCACATCATGGGAATTGTCAAAACGATCTGTGTCATTGCGGTAGAAGTAACACCCCTTAGTGAGGGCGCGGATGTAGAAGTTGAACTCGAAGTCTGCAAGTAAGCTATTATCATGGGAACACGCCTCAAAACAACTGAAGTAGGAGACCTCGAGAGAAACACCAGTCCTCCTTGTTGATTCCAGGAGGTGGCTCGTATTGAATGCAGCTATTTGAGAATTTGTCCACCACTCCTATTCCAACATAGAAAAGTCCTGTTTTGTTGTAGAGTTCTGTTGTTGAGATATACATGTAGTTAGACCCTAGAAAGTTTCCATGGGATTGCTCTGACAGAGGGACACTTATGAATTACACCACCCACTGTTTGGATTCACATGAAATACGTTATCATAATCCGTTGTCAGGGGACCTGGTAAGCGTTGATATGCGACAAAGGCATAGATATTCATATATGTCAGATTTTGATTCGGTAGCGGATATAACTGCAAAGAACAAATATTGTAGACCTTCAACTCGTTAACAAGTACATGCAATTCTATTAGTAAGTGCTGATCACTGAATGTGTATGGGTGATGTAAGGCAATGTGGAATTCAAGATGCAAGATCGGTCATAGAAAAAGAGCCTCGGGTCTGCTCCGTGTCAACTCGCAATCTCAAAATATTGTCTTTTCTGTTTCCTTTAGTCCGACTGAGAGTTTTCCAAATTTAGATCAGAACTGTTGAAGACGAGTAGTACTGCTGTACTCTGCAAGAACTGTGTAAGAATGCTGGTGTGACCAGACAGAATTCAGTACTCCCCCCAATGAAAAAAATCGGCTTCGGTTAAGACGACTCTGTAAATCCCGCTTTCAGCCTTAAAGGCACAGTCCAACCTTAGAATCGTTTTTTTGGTTCCCAGTTTAACTTGAAGACGGTTCCACACTGATTCCAATGATCTCCCTGAAGTCGCAAAGAACCCCCAGGGAGCCGAGGTATGGCCCCTCGAAAATTGAGCGGCGAAAGAGTGGTGGACGAGTTGTCCGAGGCTTGTAACTTCCATTTTTGCAAACGATGTATGCGAGCTGACCTGTATAAGGAGAGAACCCGAGAATGAAGGGAATAACGGGGTTATTCACCGGAAACCATCGCTCATTCCGCCAGTATCGAGCAGGAAAGATTCAAAAAGGGGCGTGCCAAAGTGGCTTCCGGATGTGGGCGCCCCAGGGTGGCTTCCTCCTATATCTGGCTTATTCGGAGGAGTTGAGAGCTCAAATTTGGCAAGGTGGGTCTGCTTCACAATCATGTGGAAATCGTTGATTCCGCACCTGAGGTTGGACTGTGCCTTTGATTCAGGGGAATAATCAGACATAAGCCTTTCTCTAGCGAACGAGCGAGACGCGAACATTTGCGGCAAACCGTGCGGCGATAGCAACACCAGAGGTCAGTGAAGATTCGATCGCGAGCGATGATCAACTACCGCGACGTCCCGCACTCGTTCCCAACAAGAATCGAGAGGCTTATATGTAACATCGACATGGATCCTAATGAGGCTTTCAGTTCCCCTTAGGAGGTCGGCGCAAACCCAGTGCACCTATGTTATAGCAGCATATGGCACCGAGTTTGCGCTAACCTTCGATAGTGAACGCAAAGTCTCATTAGGACCCATGCCGATGTCAGTATCGGTAAAAAGCTTGGCGAGTGTAATACCGGTGGCGCTATTGATCTTCTACCAAGAGAGGAATCGATTCGGTCCAACAAGGTTAATCAAAACAAATGTCTTTGCGCGTAGCCGTTGCTCATTGTCATCTATTGATGGGCGTACCCCCTTTTCATTGTCTAAACTCCCGCGGCGTTTTGGAGTTGATTTGAGCTTCTCACACTTTTCTTCGGATATTTAGTGAAGCTATTTTTGTTAACTTCAAAGGCCCTATACTTCTGATGGCAAGTCATAGAGAGTTCAAGTCGCGGCGTTGCTTACAGCAACGAATAGCGCTGGGTGATAAAATATTGATTACATTCGGTGACAGGGCCGTTGGACGAGGCGCGAGACCACTTTCAGACTTCGATCGCCACCCGACACGATGGGATTATGACCATGAACATCAATCGAGATCGCGTCGCACGTCGATTCGTATTCAAATAATGCCATCGCGGCGATTAGCGATGGAAGTGTAAAATAGGCCTGAAGGACGACGAGGGGCAACGCAGACTGCTTTGTCGCCGCGAGGATGCGGTTAGAACACTGTAGAAAATTTTCAAATAATTTATTTCTACCCAGATTTAGTACCTAATAGTTTTGAATTAAAGAGGGCATCCAACAACTCGTAAAATCGCCCAGTTGCTCTGGTAGAAATTACGCTTATGAAATGAAATGCAAACGCTGAAAACCTCAAGGCACCAATCATCCGCTCCTCGGACCGCCTGGACCATCAGTTTTGGCGGAGGCTGGTGGAATCGATGCCAAATCGCGTTTACGAAGTGATTTCTAAGCATGGAGGACCGATCTTCTACTAAACGTTCACTGCCTGTGGTTTCTGTTAACAAATCTGCTGCAAATCGTAAGTGCGTCTATACTTTTGAAACTCTGTATTTTACGGTCTAAGACCAAAGGTAATTAATGTTTTCACTTGAGGCTCTAAAATGTTGTACACGGTGTTCTAAAATGTTGGGCGCTCTGCTTCACTTCACCCCCAACGGGAACTTCGGCAATCGATTTTCTGTCTTTTCAAATTAGTACGCACCTTCATATGTTAGCTTTGTGTTTCCATCGCTACTTTGATGATATTGTCCCCGAGAACATCATAATAGAAGCTCATCCGAAGCGCAGTGTCATAGTCGCAATGCACAATGAAGGACGCACATCTAGAAGCACCGCCGATTCATTCTCCTTGCACTCAAAATCTAGAAGGGAAACAGCCGTCTTGCTCAGCTTGGTATACTCTAGGACAACGTCGACAGATGCAGAAAGGTCTGTGTTTCCACCTACAGAAATCTTAAGAAGATTCGAAACCGAATCGATCGAAATTGCGACGGGCAACGAGGAAAACGAATAAAGATGTGAGTTTTACGCCGACAAGCATGTTGAGAATCATCATAAAGGTGACGAACCTTTGCTAGTATCGTTTGGAAAAAAATCTCAATCCCTCATTGCAGACAACAAGCTGCAAAGAGTTGAGGAAGACACAAAGCCTTTGCGGCGTTTTACAGGAGTCTCGCACCGCGCCATAGAATTCCCAGATGAGGAAGTCCTTACGGTGGAGCCAATAATAAACCTCCAAAAAGATCGTTTTGTCACGGAAAGCATCGAGGCAGCCATACGGCGAGTTAAAATGACCGAAGAACAGCTCATCTCACTTCTCTCATTGTTTTGGCACTATTCACGAGGGACGGTGAACCTCCCCTTGCTTCATGAATCCTGGTGTCGAAATCGAGACAGCAGTTCACAAGCAAGTAACACACGAGGATATTCCAAAGTCATTTTGCTCATTTTGAATCTTCTTAACTTCTCAAGGTGATCTGTGATCGAAACGAAGGTCTGTGAATCTGCTTTCACAAGGTTGGACTCTCTGAAGCTGCACTTTGGAAATTCTGTGACCAGACGGATGACGACTACCTGCGAGAAAGCTGCCATGCCTTTCGGAGCAAAGTCCTTACTAGTATCCTAGAAGATGTCGAAAATTCCGGAATCTGGTGATTGTGTTGTATTCACAACACTATGTAAAAACTTATGAATGTTTGTTATAGTTGAATTCCGCTTTAGTGTTCGAAAAACACTTCGATACTTGCGCGCCCATAATTATAGAACACCCTGTACACTAGGGTTTTCGGAAACGACTAGTTTAATGGTAATGATATCTTTTGCAACCGATCACAATCAGATCGGATAACGGCGTATCAGAGGGTGCGTTTATACCTTCGAAACGTACTGTATTGTTTTATGTTTGAATGATTGATCTTTTGCTCTCAGAAGTAAAAACAATCCTTCGATGGAGCATTCACAAATAGTGGGGGGGGGAATAGCGCCCACGACAAATTTTACTGATTACCGAGGTTTATGTAAGTAATAATATAACAGCGAAAAGTTCACCAAACTTTCTCAAGGGGCGAAAATCCCTAGGTGAACGAAATTTTGGAATAGGCACGGAATTTTTCATCGTCTCTCTTACTAGGTGTAATCAAGCGGAACAGACTTGTTTTTGTAGAGTAGTTAAAGGCAGTGTTCACGATGATTTTCGTCCCCGGGTTTTTCACATAAAAGAATGCGTTGGCCTCTAAGCGTTACTAAAATTTTGAAGGAACGACGAGATTAAAACGTCGTATTTCAGTGACATTATTCTACAACATGGATTAGTTGTCCGGTTGGATGAACATGCTCATGAAGGTTGTCACCGGTGGAAAATTGGGTCAGTCGAAATTAGAAGAATATTCCCTGCAAAGCAGGATTAGTTAGGCCCCTAAGGAAAGAACGGAGCAATAGTGAGTAAAGTATTGCATAGGACGGGTCCACAAAAGATTTCACTGTCGCGACAAACTGACACCCACAAAATTGCTTTGTCTCAATGACTTGACTGTTCGAAATATAATATTTTTGATGTTTGATTTCTTCACATTTCATGTAATGTAGTCGTTAGTTGGATACTCAACAATTCGGTGAAACATGTTGTTGTAATAATTTGTGTAATGCAATAGAAAAACAAGCGTTAACAAAGTAAAGAGCTTCTGTAGAAGTAATGAAGGTTTAAAGTGAATAGAAAATAAGGTGAGTGTCTGGTTTTTGTCACCTGGGCCAGTAGCAATCCCCCAATGTGGTGACTTTAAAGAAGCAGCCAACCTGAGGTCAATGAAACCTAGATACCTCCTATGATTGCCACCTTAGAACGAGAATTATTCTCAAAGAGTAACGTTGAATGCGAAACTCTCAATAGTAGACGTAATTGAACCAACACCGCACCAACCTACGAGACGGATGCCCATTACAGTGCCTTAGACCACTAGGCCATATGTTCATGTGTGAGGGACTCTTTCTGTTTTCCCACAAACACTGCCTCCACAGTTCTTCGTATTCATTGTAACTTTGATCGAATTATCAGCAGTAAATATGGGTTTCGGGAGCGTGCAAATGTGTCTATCTTTGAGATTCAATAAGTTTTCAACATTGGATGATGGGATTTCGGAATTTTTCGCGAAAATCATCAAAGCGAGAAGGTGTTAGATTTAAAAAACGATTTTGAGAATTTCTTGTTGGATGACCACTTACCACTGAACCACGATACACAATACTTTGTAGTATGATTGTCGAGGAGCCAACCTCTTGTTTTTTCACAATCTACCAAAAAGTTCCAAGGATTTTATGTACAATTTTTCCCTAGTCTGTTTCACGCTTCCCAGTAAACTTAGAAAGAAGTGAACTTGAAGTGAAAGAGGAAAACGAAGTTTAGATAAAAGTCGCACTTAGGTGAACTATTATACAGCATTTAGTAACTAGTACAAGCGGTTCACGTAAGTTTCATGACTTTTCTGAAGAACGGATCCGTTTTTCAGCCATCTTTCTTAGATGGCTTTATGAGCGAATCTGATTTTATTTGTGGTGAGCGATTATTGGAAAAAAATCTGAAAATGGTCGAATATGGCCAGAGCAACTTCTAGGAATTGGAAGTTGAGCTTAGCATAGCACTAAAGCACGTGAAATCTATAAAGGAGATGTATTCATGACAGTTACGTACAATTTGACTTTAATCTCCCACTAATCTTTGCCAGGAATCATTGAAACATCAATAAAACCTTCAAACGTTTTGCCTGTCATTCCTATCAGCTGGTAGCGGAGATGTATAGCCGCCAGTCGGCGGGTGCAATTTTTCTTTGCCCACTTAGACAACGAGATAGGTCGCCGTGCTGTGCTGGGGTGATAAGTGGACAGCGGATTGGTCGGTTCGCGAGCGCTCCACTGCACTTTCTTGGAGCGCACTTGCTTCAAAAAGTCAGCACCATTGGACGTGCTCGACCCCATGCCCGCGGTATCGACCCAGCTCCTCTTCGATCCCCGCGCTATTTCTCTTTCCTCTGCGGCGGTGAGCGGATTCACCACTCGTTCCTTGCCGTCAGCTACCTCACAAAAGAACGCTCACTGCTCCCAGGTGGCTGACTGCAATGGTCATTAACTTGAGCGCCGCCTGTGCATTTCTATGCCGGCCCGTTCATATTGATAGCCGATACGTGATTGACCCAGGCACCACGCAGTGACAGCCGGTAGCTGCCACTTTCCGGGGGGATCGCTACTGACCCTGGAGTTCAATCGCCGGAGTTATGTCACATCACATCCTCAAGCCACTCTGGTGACATGCCAGACGAGGATGTGGTGTGAATCCGGAGCTCGACCTGCACTTCGCCTCCAGGTGACAACCACGAGTTCTAGAGTTATTCAACTGCGTAGTCTTTCGCGTTGATCTGATTCAATCTTAAAAACGAGAAACGAGGCCGAAACGTTCGTCAGCGAGACTTTCCATGCCACTTATTGCAAGCTAACTTCAGAGTTGTAAAGGCTGTGGTGGTTTACCTCGAGGAATACGGAAACATTCCATGCAGAGGTTTGAAAAGTGATGACGTTTAGAACTTGGTGGGCGTCAAGTTCTGGAGTGAAGACGTAGGATCCTGTTGCAGAATTAGCTGAAAAATTGCGCATTACTTGTCGTGCATTGATTGTCAGGTAATTAATTCATCAATGAAAGCAACATTCAGCGCAGAAAGGATCTCTGCTGAAAATGTTTTGAGGTTCGCAAGTTCTTCCACTTTTGCAATCTCGCAAATGAAGTTCAAGCAACTCACTCTCTCCTGGCGAGGTTATGTTGATTGCACCGACAGAGTCGTTTACTCTGAAACAGTCCTTTAAAGGCACAGTACACCCTCAGCCTTCAATTTCGCGATTTTTATTTGATTGTGTAGTAGACCCCTCCTGTATAACACGTGCCAAATGCGAGATCTCAATTCCTCCAAATAAGCGAGATATAGGCGACCACCACAGGCCCGACCCCCTTCGATCACCACCACAAGCCCGGCCCCCTTCCTGAATTTCGATCTCAATAGCGGCTCAATGGATGGATGATTTTCAACAAGTAATCGTTCTTCACTTCATTTCCGGTCTATCTCCTTATCCTGTTTCGCTCTAGTGCAACGAATGCGGATGAAGAGAAATACAGGCCTGAGACAACCCGTCCACCAAATTTTTGGCCTCAAAATACCGGCATTTTGAAGGAGCCATATCTTCGTTCGTAGGGGGTCTTGAACGATTTTAGAGATACCATTGTGATCAGAGTGTGACCCTCTCCATGATAAGATTAAAACCTAAGAATTAATTTTCTGGGTGTCCTGTGCCTTTTAAAGGCAGTGTTCACGATAGAAATAGTTTTTCTCTTCTGTCGCCTATCTTGAAAACGGTCCCATGCTGATTCCAATGATGTCTCTGCAATTGTACAAGGCCACCTGTAAACGGAGTTATGGCCCCTCACAAACTGTGGACGAGTTGTCCGAGGCTTGTAACTTCCGTCTTTTGCAGCCGATGTGTGCGAGCTGACCCGAGTAAAGAGAGAAGTTGGGAATGAAGTGAAGACCTGGGCTATTGATCTGAAACCATCGCTCATCTCACGATCTCGAGTGTTCATTTGTTCACATTGAGGGGGCGGACCTGGAGCACGGGGCGGTTCTGAAAGACCAAAACACTTGTTTGGAGCCCCTTTTTTCGCCACTCCTGGCTCGTTTTCTACCGTCTTTGGACACCGGGAGCCTAGGAACCTTCGCGCCTAACTCTTCATTGTGGAAGGTCACTGACGATGATTATCGTGAACGCTAGCTGCCTTTGAAGGCAGTGTTCGCGATGATTTTCGTCGCTGAGCTTTTCACATAAAACCATGCGTTTTCCTCCAAATGTTGACAAAATTACGAAGAAACTGCGAGAAACGCATTAAAATTTCGTATTTCAGTGACATTATTCTACAACATGGACTAGTTGTCCGGTTGCATGAACATGTTCATTGTGGTTGTCACCGGTAAAAAACGGGGCTAATCAAAAATGGAAGAATATTTTAGACAAAACAGGATTAGTTAGGGCCCTAAGGAAAGAAGAAAGCAATAGAGAGTAGAGAATCGCAAAGGACGGGTCCACAAAAGATTTCATTGTCAAAACAAACACTTCCTGTCATACTTAAAGGCAGTGTTCACGATGATTTTCGTTCCCGAGTTTTTCACATAAAACGATGAGTTGGCCTCCAGGTGTTACCCGAATCACAAAGAAACTGCGAGAAACGCATTAAAATGTCGTATTTCAGTGACATTATACTACAACATGGACTAGTTGTCCGGTTGGATGAACATGTTCATGGTGGTTGTCACCGGTATAAAATGGGGCTAGTCAGAGATGGAGGAATATTTTAGGCAAAAAAGTATTAGTTAGGGTCCGAAGGAAAGCACGGAGCAATAGAGAATAGAGAATTGCAATGGACGGGTCCGCAAAAAATTTCATTGTCACAACAAACACTCCCTGTGATACTTAAAAGGCGGGCTGATACTTAGGGATTTTGGGTACTTCCTGTGCGTTTTTCTCAATTTCTTCGTCATTTTAGTTCTACCCGGGGGTCACTTAGTCAATATAGTGAATAATCTCAAAATTGAAGATTATCGTGAACACTGCTTTTGAAGGCAGTGTTTACGATAAATAAAAAAATGCGTTTCAGTTTCCACTAAGAATGGGTATTGGGGGGCCACACTGTAACGTTGAAGGCGAAAGAGCCAAGAAGAGCCCCCAAGAGCGCAATGCCCGCCCTCCGACTTGAACAAATGAAAACTCGAGATCGTGAGATGAGCGATGGTTTCCGATCAATAGTCCCGTTCTTCCCTTCATTCTCATCTTCTCTCTATACTCAGCTCAGCTCGCATACATCGGCTAAAAAAGACGGAAGTTCCAAACCACGGACAACTCGTCCACCATGTTTCCTTAGCTCAATTTTTGAGGGACTATAACTCCGTTCCTAGAAGGTCTTGTACGATTCCAGAGAGATCATTGGAATCAGCATGGGACCGTTTTCAAGATAGGCGGAAAAACAGAAAAACGATTCTTATCGTGGACACTGCCTTCAACCTTGCTCTCCTCTCTCTTTCAACAAATAACCTTCAGTGCAAACTCACGATATTGACATTCCTTCGATGGTCTTCAGGTGCACCTCCACAGCTCCAGAAGTGATCAATGGTGCGAAATTGTTGACGTACATGAAAGGATTGCGAGTATAGCACCAGATTCCCGCACGGAAGTTCTCGTCGGCTGGTACATTTCGAAATCCCAAATCAGCCAGCGATGGGGGGAAGCTCACCTTAATTCACATTAACATTACAAAGTGAATCGACTCACTTGTGTTGATGATCGTTTGTTTCTTGACGTGAAGTGATCCTACTTTTTGGTCAAAGTGGCATGAATAAAGGTCGACCAGATTTTTTCAGTAGAGTCCTCGGTTGCATTGCTTCTGAGTGGAGTCCGGTGTGCCCTTGGTCCAGCAACGCCAACTAAAACACGCGTTCCGCCCGGGGTAGTATGGGTTCGATCATTGTCAGTCCCCAGCCACCTCTGGAAGGTCACAGTGCTGTCCCCTCCCTTTTGAATTGTGGTGCGCGCGAAGCGCGCACCAGGATTTGGATTTGATCTCTTCCCGCGCCGATGCCCTACAATGAGATCACCTATTCATACCGTCACCAGAGGTATGAGCTGTACACCATTCGATGCGCTGCAAGAAATTACATATGTGTGCAACTTTTCACCCTAACTGGTCCCCGCTTTCTAAAGTTATGACCTCTCAAAGTACGAAAAAACATTCTCCACCTCCGCCTCCGCCTCCGCCTCCGCCTCCACCTCCGTCCGTCGAATTCCATTTTTTTGGAAGGCGTGGACCAAATCGCTTGAAAATTTGTGACTAGAGGTAATCGGCCACGGGAATGCCGAAAATAATTGGCAGAAATCACCATAATGACTTCTGGGCCCCTAACGGGCGGTTCAAACTCGGAAGCCGGCCTTTCAAGATTAGTTTATGAAAATGATGGGGTTTTTCGTTATCAGCCATTGTTTTCTTAAGGGTCTTTCACAGTCTGCCGGACGATCCGGTCCGGCATGTTATAAGATAGGACTGCGGCGTCAGTGCACTCCGCACTGCGGTGTCGGCCGACCGACGTCTCAGTGCGGTGAAATCATTGCCACGACGTCGGATCAAGTTATGACGGTTTAGAACGGGTTGTTTTCGCCTTACATTTTGTACTGAAGAGTTGGTACTGACGGTTGTTCACCGCAGCTTCCCTCGCACTGCGGCTCGCTTTTAACGTGCTGGACGGCGTCGTCCGGCAGACTGTGAAAGGGGCTTAAGACTCCATATAAACACCTTGCTCTCTAGGGTGGTGTATTTTAAACGTCCGGCTCGGAATAGGACGCTGTGCGGAAGGGATATTCTTGAGCGCGGCGCGTATTCGTTCCATGCGCACCATCGATAAGAAGGCGTCGCAGGTTGTGCTGAAGTGTCGGTTGACTATGTGAGACCTCGGTAGGGGTGTGCAGGACGCCGTATAATGTGTGCAGGACCTCAGTGGGAGTGTGTAGGACATCATGGAACGTATGCAGGACCTTAGTAGGAGTGTGCAGGACATCATGGGACCTGTGCAGGACCTCAGTAGGGGTGTGCAGGACGTCGTAGAATGTGTGCAGGACCTCAGTAGGAGTGCGCAGGACATCATGGAACGTGTGCAGGACCTTAGTAGGAGTGTGCAGGACATCATGGGACCTGTGCAGGACCTCAGTAGGGGTGTGCAGGACGTCGTAGAATGTGTGCAGGACCTCAGTAGGAGTGCGCAGGACATCATGGAACGTGTGCAGGACCTTAGTAGGAGTGTGCAGGACATCATGGAACCTGTTCAGGACCCCAGTAGAAGTGTGCAGGACGTCGTATAATGTGTGCAGGACCTCAGTGGGAGTGTGTAGGACATCATGGAACGTATGCAGGACCTTAGTAGGAGTGTGCAGGATATCATGGGACCTGTGCAGGACCTCAGTAGGGGTGTGCAGGACGTCGTAGAATGTGTGCAGGACCTCAGTAGGAGTGTGCAGGACATCATGGAACCTGTGCAGGACCCCAGTAGAGGTGTGCAGGACGTCGTGGAATGTGTGCAGGACCTCAGGAGGGGTGTGCAGGACGTCGTAGAATGTGTGCAGGACCTCAGTAGGAGTGCGCAGGTCATCATGGAACGTGTGCAGGACCTTAGTAGGAGTGTGCAGGACATCATGGAACCTGTTCAGGACCCCAGTAGAAGTGTGCAGGACGCCGTATAATGTGTGCAGGACCTCAGTGGGAGTGTGCAGGACATCATGGGACCTGTGCAGGACCTCAGTAGGAGTGTGCAGGACATCATGGGACCTGTGCAGGACCTCAGTAGGGGTGTGCAGGGACGTCGTAGAATAATGTGCCAGGACCTCAGTAGGAGTGCGCGCAGGACATCATGGAACGTGTGCAGGACCTTAGTAGGAGTGTACAGGACATCATGGAACCTGTGCAGGACTCCAGTGGGGGGTGTGCAGGACGTAGTAGATTATGTGCAGGACCTCAGTAGGAGAGCGCAGGACATCATGGAACGTGTGCAGGACCTTAGTAGGAGTGTACAGGACATCATGGAACCTGTGCAGGACCCCAGTAGAAGGGTGCAGGACGTCGTATAATGGGTGCAGGACCTCACTGGGAGTGTGCAGGACATCATGGAACGTATGCAGGACCTTAGTAGGAGTGTGCAGGACATCATGGGACCTGTGCAGGACCTCAGTAGGGGTGTGCAGGACGTCGTAGAATGTGTGCAGGACCTCAGTAGGAGTGTGCAGGACATCATGGAACCTGTGCAGGACCCCAGTAGAGGTGTGCAGGACGTCGTGGAATGTGTGCAGGACCTCAGGAGGGGTGTGCAGGACGTCGTAGAATGTGTGCAGGACCTCAGTAGGAGTGCGCAGGACATCATGGAACGTGTGCAGGACCTTAGTAGGAGTGTGCAGGACATCATGGAACCTGTTCAGGACCCCAGTAGAAGTGTGCAGGACGTCGTATAATGTGTGCAGGACCTCAGTAGGGGTGTGCAGGACGTCGTAGAATGTGTGCAGGACCTCAGTAGGAGTGTGCAGGACATCATGGAACCTGTGCAGGACCCCAGTAGGGGTGTGCAGGACGTCGTATAATGTGTGCAGGACCTCAGTGGGAGTGTGTAGGACATCATGGAGCGTATGCAGGACCTTAGTAGGAGTGTGCAGGACGTCGTAGAACGTGTGCATGACCTCAGTGAGAGTGTGCAGGACATCGTGGAACGTGTGCAGGACCTTAGTAGGAGTGTGCAGGACATCATGGGACCTGTGCAGGACCTCAGTAGAGAGTGTGCAGGACGTCGTGGAATATGTGTGCAGGACCTCAGTAGGAGTGTGCAGGACATCATGGGACCTGTGCAGGACCTCAGTAGGAATGTGCAGGACATCATGGAACGTGTGCATGACCTTAGTAGGAGTGTGCAGGACGTCGTAGAATGTGTGCAGGACCTCAGTAGGAGTGCGCAGGACATCATGGAACGTGGGCAAGACCTTGGTAGGAGTGTGCAGGACATCATGGGGCCTGTGCAGGACCTCAGTAGGAGTGTGCAGGACGTCGTAGAATGTGTGCAGGACCTCAGTAGGAGTGTGCAGGACATCGTAGAATGTGTGCATGACCCCAGTAAGGGTGTGCAGGACGTCGTGGAATGCGTGCAGGACCTCAGTAGGGGTGTGCAGGACGTCGTCGAATGTGTGCAGGGCCTCAGTATGAGAGTGCAGGACATCATGGGACCTGTGCAGGACCCCATTTGGGGTGTGCAGGACATCATGGAACCTGTTCAGGACCCCAGTAGAAGTGTGCAGGACGTCGTATAATGTGTGCAGGACCTCAGTAGGAGTGTGCAGGACATCATGGAACGTGTGCAGGACCTTAGTAGGAGTGTGCAGCACATCACGGAACCTGTGCAGAACCTCAGTAGGGGTGTGCAGGACGTCGTAGAATGTGTGCAGGACCTCAGTAGGAGTGTGCAGGACATCATGGAACGTGTGCAGGACCGTAGTAGGAGTGTGCAGGACATCATGGAGCCTGTGCAGGACCTCAGGAGGGGTGTGCAGGAGGTCGTAGAATGTGGACAGGACCTCAGTAGGAGTGTGCAGGACATCATGGAACGTGTGCAGGACCTTAGTAGGAGTGTGCAGGACATCATGGGACGTGTGCAGGACCTAAGTAGGGGTGTGCAGGACGTCGTGGAATATGTGCAGGACCTCAATAGGGGTGTTCAAGACGTCATGGAATGTGTGTAGGACCTCAGCAGGAGTGTGCAGGACACCATGGGACTTGTGCAGGACCGCAGTAGTGGTGTGCAGGACGTCGTAGAATATGTGAAGGGCATTAGTAGGGGTGTGCGGGACGTCATGGAATGTGTGCAGGACCTCAGTAGGAGTGCGCAGGTCATCAAAGGAGTTGTGCAGGATCTCAGTAGGGGTGTGCAGGACGTCGTGGAATGCGTGCAGGACCTCAGTAAGAGTGTGCAGGACATCATGGAACCTGTGCAGGACCCCAGTAGGGGTATGCAGGACGTTGTAGAATATGTGCAGGACCTAAGTAGGGGTGTGCAGGACATCATGGAACGTGCAGGACCTTAGTAGGAGTGTGCAGGACATCATGGAACCTGTTCAGGACCCCAGTAGAAGTGTGCAGGACGTCGTATAATGTGTGCAGGACCTCAGTGGGAGTGTGTAGGACATCATGGAACGTATGCAGGACCTTAGTAGGAGTGTGCAGGACATCATGGACCTGTGCAGGACCTCAGTAGGGGTGTGCAGGACGTCGTAGAATGTGTGCAGGACCTCAGTAGGAGTGTGCAGGACATCATGGAACCTGTGCAGGACCCAGTAGAGGTGTGCAGGACGTCGTGGAATGTGTTGCAGGACCTCCAGAGGAGGTGTGCAGGACGTCGTAGAATGTGTGCAGGACCTCGGTAGTGTGTAGGTAATCATGGAACGTGTGCAGGACCTAGTAGGAGTGTGCAGGACATCATGGAACCTGTTCAGGACCCCAGTAGAAGTGTGCAGGACGTCGTAGAATGTGTGCAGGACCTCAGTGGGAGTGTGTACAGGACATCGTAGAATGTGTGCAGGACCTTAGTAGGAGTGTGCAGGACATCATGGGACCTGTGCAGGACCTCAGTAGGGGGTGTGCAGGACGTCGTGGAATGTGTGCAGGACCTCAGTAGGAGTGCGCAGGACATCATGGAACGTATGCAGGACCTTAGTAGGAGTGTGCAGGACATCATGGAACCTGTTCCAGGACCTCAGTAGGGGTGTGCAGGACGTCGTAGAATGTGTGCAGGACACTCAGTGGGAGTGCGCAGGACATCATGGAACGTATGCAGGACCTCAGTAGGAGTGTGCAGGACATCACGGAACCTGTGCAGGACCCCAGTAGGGGTGCGCAGGACGTCGTAGAATGTGTGCAGGACCTCAGTAGGAGTAAGCAGGACATCATGGAACGTGTGCTGGAAATTAGTAGGAGTGTGCAGGACATCATGGAACCTGTGCAGGACCCCAGTAGAGATGTGCAGGACGTCGTGGAATGTGTGCAGGACCTCGGTAGGGGTGTGCAGGACGTCATTGAATGTGTGCAGGACCTCAGTGGGAGTGTGTGCAGGTGACATCATGGAACGTGTGCAGGACCTTGTAGGCAGTGTGCAGGACATCATGGAACCTGTCTCAGGACCCAGTAAGTGTTTTGGGACAGTAGAGAATGTTGCGGGACCTCCAGTAGGAATTATTGCCTGAATGCTGTGTGCACAGGACCTTAGTAGGGTGTGCAGGACATCATGGGACCTATTACCTGATACCTCCAGTAGAGGTGTGCAGGACGTCGTATAATGTGTGTGCAGGACCTCCATTGCAGTGTGTGGGACATCATGGAACGTATGCAGGACCTTGGTAGGAGTGTGCAGGACATCATGGGACCTGTGCAGGACCTCGGTAGGGGGTGTGCAGGACGTCGTAGAATGTGTGCAGGACCTCCAGTAGGAGTGTGCCAGGACATCATGGAACGTGTGCAGGACCTCAGTAGGGTGTGCGGGACATCATGGGACCTGTGCAGGACCTCAGTAGGAGGTGCAGGACGTCGTAGAATGTGTGCAGGACCTCAGTAGGAGTGTGCAGGACATCATGGAACGTGTGCAGGACCTTAGTAGGAGTGTGCAGGACATCATGGAACCTGTTCAGGACCCCAGTAGAAGTGTGCAGGACGTCGTATAATGTGTGCAGGACCTCAGTGGGAGTGTGCAGGACATCATGGAACGTGTGCAGGACCTCAGTAGGAGTGTGCAGGACATTATGGGACCTGTGCAGGATCCCAGTAGGGGTGTGCAGGACGTCGCAGAATGTGTGCAGGACCTCAGTAGGAGTGTGCAGGACATTATGGGACCTGTGCAGGACTCCAGTGGGGGTGTGCAGGACGTCGTAGATTATGTGCAGGACCTCAGTAGGAGTGCGCAGGACATCATGGAACGTGTGCAGGACCTTAGTAGGAGTGTACAGGACATCATGGAACCTGTGCAGGACCCCAGTAGGGGTGCGCAGGACGTCGTAGAATGTGTGCAGGACCTCAGTAGGAGTGTCGAGGACATCATGGAACGTGTGCAGGACCTCAGTAGGATTGTGCAGGACATTATGGGACCTGTGAAGGACTTCAGTAGGGGTGTGCAGGACGTCGTAGATTGTGCGCAGGACCTCAGTAGGAGTGTGCAGGGCACTATGGGACCTGTGCAGAACCCCAGTAGAGGTGTGCAGGACGTCGTGGAATGCAGGACCTCAGGAGGGGTGTGCAGGACGTCGTAGAATGTGTGCAGGACCTCGGTGGGAGTGTGTAGGTAATCATGGAACGTGTGCAGGACCTTAGTAGGAGTGTGCAGGACATCATGGAACCTGTTCAGGACCCCAGTAGAAGTGTGCAGGACGTCGTAGAATGTGTGCAGGACCTCAGTAGAGGTGTACAGGACGTCGTAGAATGTGTGCAGGACCTCAGGAGGGGTGTGCAGGACGTCGTAGAATGTGTGCAGGACCTCAGTGGGAGTGTGTAGGTAATCATGGAACGTGTGCAGGACCTTAGTAGGAGTGTGCAGGACATCATGGAACCTGTTCAGGACCCCAGTAGAAGTGTGCAGGACGTCGTAGAATGTGTGCAGGACCTCAGTAGAGGTGTACAGGACGTCGTAGAATGTGTGCAGGACCTTAGTAGGAGTGTGCAGGACATCATGGGACCTGTGCAGGACCTCAGTAGGGGTGTGCAGGACGTCGTATAATGTGTGCAGGACCTCAGTGGGAGTGTGTAGGACATCATGGAACGTATGCAGGACCTTAGTAGGAGTGTGCAGGACATCATGGGACCTGTGCAGGACCTCAGTAGGGGTGTGCAGGACGTCGTAGAATGTGTGCAGGACCTCAGTAGGAGTGCGCAGGACATCATGGAACGTGTGCAGGACCTTAGTAAGAGTGTGCAGGACATCATGGAACGTGTGCATGACCTCAGTAGGGGTGTGCAGGACGTCGTAGAATGTGTGCAGGACCTCAGTAGGAGTGCGCAGGACATCATGGAACGTGTGCAGGACCTTAGTAGGAGTGTGCAGGACATCATGGAACCTGTTCAGGACCCCAGTAGAAGTGTGCAGGACGTCGTATAATGTGTGCAGGACCTCAGTGGGAGTGTGTAGGACATCATGGAACGTATGCAGGACCTTAGTAGGAGTGTGCAGGACATCATGGGACCTGTGCAGGACCTCAGTAGGGGTGTGCAGGACGTCGTAGAATGTGTGCAGGACCTCAGTAGGAGTGTGCAGGACATCATGGAACCTGTGCAGGACCCCAGTAGGGGTGTGCAGGACGTCGTAGAATGTGTGCAGGACCTCAGTAGGAGTGCGCAGGACATCATGGAACGTGTGCAGGACCTTAGTAGGAGTGTGCAGGACATCATGGAACCTGTGCAGGACCCCAGTAGAAAGTGTGCAGGACGTCGTATAATGTGTGCAGGACCTCAGTGGGAGTGTGTAGGACATCATGGAACGTATGCAGGACCTTAGTAGGAGTGTGCAGGACATCATGGGACCTGTGCAGGACCTCAGTAGGGGTGTGCAGGACGTCGTAGAATGTGTGCAGGACCTCAGTAGGAGTGTGCAGGACATCATGGAACCTGTGCAGGACCCCAGTAGAGGTGTGCAGGACGTCGTGGAATCTGT
Source organism: Aplectana chamaeleonis (assembly GCA_029168955.1). Lineage (NCBI taxonomy): Eukaryota > Metazoa > Nematoda > Chromadorea > Rhabditida > Cosmocercidae > Aplectana > Aplectana chamaeleonis. Next base: position 39,873 of record JAPDOI010001790.1, on the reverse strand, counting down.
GCAGGACCTCAGGAGGGGTGTGCTGGACGTCGTAGAATGTGTGCAGGACCTCGGTGGGAGTGTGTAGGTAATCATGGAACGTGTGCAGGACCTTAGTAGGAGTGTGCAGGACATCATGGAACCTGTTCAGGACCCCAGTAGAAGTGTGCAGGACGTCGTAGAATGTGTGCAGGACCTCAGTAGAGGTGTACAGGACGTCGTAGAATGTGTGCAGGACCTCAGTAGGAGTGTGCAGAACATCATGGAACGAGTGCAGAACCTTAGTAGGAGTGTGCAGGATATCATGGAACGTGTGCAGGACCTCAGTAGGGTGTGCAGGACGTCGTAGAATGTGGCAGGACCTCAGTAAGGGTGTGCAGGACGTCGTAGAATGTGTGCAGGACACTCAGTGGGAGTGTGTAGGACATCATGGAACGTATGCAGGACCTTAGTAGGAGTGTGCAGGACATCATGGGACCTGTGCAGGACCTCATTAGGGGTGTGCAGGACGTCGTAGAGTGTGTGCAGTACCTTAGTAGGAGTGTGCAGAACATCAAGGAACTTGCGCAGGACCCCAGTAAGGGTGTGCAGGACATCATGGAACCTGTGCAGGACCCCAGTAGGGGTGAGCAGGACGTCGTATAATGTGTGCAGGACCTCAGTGGGAGTGTGTAGGACATCATGGAACGTATGCAGGACCTTAGTAGGAGTGTGCAGGACATCATGGGACCTGTGCAGGACCTCAGTAGGGGTGTGCAGGACGTCGTAGAATGTGTGCAGGACCTCAGTGGGAGTGTGTAGGACATCATGGAACGTATGCAGGACCTTAGTAGGAGTGTGCAGGACATCATGGGACCTGTGCAGGACCTCAGAAGGGTGTGCAGGACGTCGTAGAATGTGTGCAGGACCTCAGTAAGAGTGTGCAGGACATCATGGAACGTGTGCAGGACCTTAGTAGGAGTGTGCAGGACATCATGGGACCTGTGCAGGACCTCAGTAGGGGTGTGCAGGACGTCGTAGAATGTGTGCAGGACCTCAGTAGGAGTGTGCAGGACATCATGGAACCTGTTCAGGACCCCAGTAGAAGTGTGCAGGACGTCGTATAATGTGTGCAGGACCTCAGTGGGAGTGTGTAGGACATCATGGAACGTATGCAGGACCTTAGTAGGAGTGTGCAGGACATCATGGGACCTGTGCAGGACCTCAGTAGGGGTGTGCAGGACGTCGTAGAATGTGTGCAGGACCTCAGTAGGAGTGTGCAGGACATCATGGAACCTGTGCAGGACCCCAGTAGAGGTGTGCAGGACGTCGTGGAATCTGTGCAGGACCTCAGGAGGGGTGTGCAGGACGTCGTAGAATGTGTGCAGGACCTCAGTGGGAGTGTGTGTAGGTAATCATGGAACGTGTGCAGCACCTTAGTAGGACTGTGCAGGACATCATGGAACCTGTTCAGGACCCCAGTAGAGGTGTGCAGGACGTCGTAAAATGTGTGCAGGACCTCAGTAGAGGTGTGCAGGACGTCGTAAAATGTGTGCAGGACCTCAGTGGGGGTGTGCAGGATGTCATGGAACCTGCGCAGGACCCCAGTAGGAGTGTGCAGGACGTCGTATAATGTGTGCAGGACCTCAGTGGGAGTGTGTAGGACATCATGGAACGTATGCAGGACCTTAGTAGGGTGTGCAGGACGTCATGGGACCTGTGCAGGACCTCAGTAGGGGTGTGCAGGACGTCGTAGAATGTGTGCAGGACCTCAGTAGGAGTGCGCAGGACATCATGGAACGTGTGCAGGACCTTAGTAGGAGTGTGCAGGACATCATGGGACCTGTGCAGGACCTCAGTAGGGGTGTGCAGGACGTCGTAGAATGTGTGCAGGACCTCAGTAGGAGTGCGCAGGACATCATGGAACGTGTGCAGGACCTTAGTAGGAGTGTGCAGGACATCATGGAACCTGTTCAGGACCCCAGTAGAAGTGTGCAGGACGTCGTATAATGTGTGCAGGACCTCAGTGGGAGTGTGTAGGACATCATGGAACGTATGCAGGACCTTAGTAGGAGTGTGCAGGACATCATGGGACCTGTGCAGGACCTCAGTAGGGGTGTGCAGGACGTCGTAGAATGTGTGCAGGACCTCAGTAGGAGTGTGCAGGACATCATGGAACCTGTGCAGGACCCCAGTAGAGGTGTGCAGGACGTCGTGGAATGTGTGCAGGACCTCAGGAGGGGTGTGCAGGACGTCGTAGAATGTGTGCAGGACCTCAGTAGGAGTGCGCAGGACATCATGGAACGTGTGCAGGACCTTAGTAGGAGTGTGCAGGACATCATGGAACCTGTTCAGGACCCCAGTAGAGGTGTGCAGGACGTCGTGGAATGTGTGCAGGACCTCAGGAGGGGTGTGCAGGACATCATGGAATGTGTGCAGGACCTCAGTAGGAGTGTGCAGGACATCATGGAACCTGTTCAGGACCCCAGTAGAAGTGTGCAGGACGCCGTATAATGTGTGCAGGACCTCAGTGGGAGTGTGTAGGACATCATGGAACGTATGCAGGACCTTAGTAGGAGTGTGCAGGACATCATGGGACCTGTGCAGGACCTCAGTAGGGGTGTGCAGGACGTCGTAGAATGTGTGCAGGACCTCAGTAGGAGTGTGCAGGACATTATGGGAACTGTGCAGGATCCCAGTAGGGGTGTGCAGGACTTCGTAGAATGTGTGCAGGACCTCAGTAGGAGTGCGCAGGACATCACGGAACGTGTGCAGGACCTTAGTAGGAGTGTACAGGACATCATGGAACCTGTGCAGGACCCCAGTAGAAGTGTGCAGGACGTCGTATAATGTGTGCAGGACCTCAGTGGGAGTGTGTAGGACATCATGGAACGTATGCAGGACCTTAGTAGGAGTGTGCAGGACATCATGGGACCTGTGCAGGACCTCAGTAGGGGTGTGCAGGACGTCGTAGAATGTGTGCAGGACCTCAGTAGGAGTGTGCAGGACATCATGGAACCTGTGCAGGACCCCAGTAGAGGTGTGCAGGACGTCGTGGAATGTGTGCAGGACCTCAGGAGGGGTGTGCAGGACGTCGTAGAATGTGTGCAGGACCTCAGTGGGAGTGTGTAGGTAATCATGGAACGTGTGCAGGACCTTAGTAGGAGTGTGCAGGACATCATGGAACCTGTTCAGGACCCCAGTAGAAGTGTGCAGGACGTCGTAGAATGTGTGCAGGACCTCAGTAGAGGTGTAGAGGACGTCGTAGAATGTGTGCAGGACCTTAGTAGGAGTGTGCAGGACATCATGGGACCTGTGCAGGACCTCAGTAGTGTGTGCAGGACGTCGTAGAATGTGTGCAGGACCTTAGTAGGAGTGTGCAGGACATCATGGAACGTGTGCAGGACCTCAGTAGGAGTGTGCAGGACGTCGTAGAATGCGTGCAGGACCTCAGTAAGGGTGTGCAGGACGTCGTAGAATGTGTGCAGGACCTCAGTGGGAGTGTGTAGGACATCATGGAACGTATGCAGGACCTTAGTAGGAGTGTGCAGGACATCATGGGACCTGTGCAGGACCTCAGTAGGGGTGTGCAGGACGTCGTAGAATGTGTGCAGGACCTCAGTAGGAGTGTGCAGGACATCATGGAACCTGTGCAGGACCCCAGTAGGGGTGTGCAGGACGTCGTAGAATGTGTGCAGGACCTCAGTAGGAGTGCGCAGGACATCATGGAACGTGTGCAGGACCTTAGTAGGAGTGTGCAGGACATCATGGAACCTGTTCAGGACCCCAGTAGAAGTGTGCAGGACGTCGTATAATGTGTGCAGGACCTCAGTGGGAGTGTGTAGGACATCATGGAACGTATGCAGGACCTTAGTAGGAGTGTGCAGGACATCATGGGACCTGTGCAGGACCTCAGTAGGGGTGTGCAGGACGTCGTAGAATGTGTGCAGGACCTCAGTAGGAGTGTGCAGGACATCATGGAACCTGTGCAGGACCCCAGTAGAGGTGTGCAGGACGTCGTGGAATGTGTGCAGGACCTCAGGAGGGGTGTGCAGGACGTCGTAGAATGTGTGCAGGACCTCAGTGGGAGTGTGTAGGTAATCATGGAACGTGTGCAGGACCTTAGTAGGAGTGTGCAGGACATCATGGAACCTGTTCAGGACCCCAGTAGAAGTGTGCAGGACGTCGTAGAATGTGTGCAGGACCTCAGTAGAGGTGTACAGGACGTCGTAGAATGTGTGCAGGACCTCAGTAGGAGTGTGCAGGACATCATGGAACGAGTGCAGAACCTTAGTAGGAGTGTGCAGGATATCATGGAACGTGTGCAGGACCTCAGTAGGGGTGTGCAGGACGTCGTAGAATGTGGCAGGACCTCAGTAAGGGTGTGCAGGACGTCGTAGAATGTGTGCAGGACCTCAGTGGGAGTGTGTAGGACATCATGGAACGTATGCAGGACCTTAGTAGGAGTGTGCAGGACATCATGGGACCTGTGCAGGACCTCAGTAGGGGTGCGCAGGACGTCGTAGAGTGTGTGCAGGACCTCAGTAGGAGTGTGCAGGACATCATGGAACCTGTGCAGGACCCCAGTAGAGGTGTGCAGAACAACATGGAACCTGTGCAGGACCCCAGTAGGGGTGTGCAGGGCGTCGTATAATGTGTGCAGGACCTCAGTGGGAGTGTGTAGGACATCATGGAACGTATGCAGGACCTTAGTAGGAGTGTGCAGGACATCATGGGACCTGTGCAGGACCTCAGTAGGGGTGTGCAGGACGTCGTAGAATGTGTGCAGGACCTCAGTGGGAGTGTGTAGGACATCATGGAACGTATGCAGGACCTTAGTAGGAGTGTGCAGGACATCATGGGACCTGTGCAGGACCTCAGTAGGGGTGTGCAGGACGTCGTAGAATGTGTGCAGGACCTCAGTAAGAGTGCGCAGGACATCATGGAACGTGTGCAAGACCTTAGTAGGAGTGTGGAGGACATCATGGAACCTGTTCAGGACCCCAGTAGAAGTGTGCAGGACGTCGTAGAATGTGTGCAGGACCTCAGTAGAGGTGTACAGGACGTCGTAGAATGTGTGCAGGACCTCAGTAGGAGTGTGCAGGACATCATGGAACGAGTGCAGAACCTTAGTAGGAGTGTGCAGGATATCATGGAACGTGTGCAGGACCTCAGTAGGGGTGTGCAGGACGTCGTAGAATGTGGCAGGACCTCAGTAAGGGTGTGCAGGACGTCGTAGAATGTGTGCAGGACCTCAGTGGGAGTGTGTAGGACATCATGGAACGTATGCAGGACCTTAGTAGGAGTGTGCAGGACATCATGGGACCTGTGCAGGACCTCAGTAGGGGTGTGCAGGACGTCGTAGAATGTGTGCAGGACCTCAGTAGGAGTGTGCAGGACATCATGGAACCTGTGCAGGACCCCAGTAGAGGTGTGCAGGACGTCGTGGAATGTGTGCAGGACCTCAGGAGGGGTGTGCAGGACGTCGTAGAATGTGTGCAGGACCTCAGTGGGAGTGTGTAGGACATCATGGAACGTATGCAGGACCTTAGTAGGAGTGTGCAGGACATCATGGGACCTGTGCAGGACCTCAGTAGGAGTGTGCAGGACGTCGTAGAATGTGTGCAGGACCTCAGTACGAGTGTGCAGGACATCATGGAACCTGTGCAGGACCCCGGTAGAGGTAAGCAGGACGTCGTGAAATGTCTGCAGGACCTCAGTAGATGTGTGCAGGACGTCATAGAATGTGTGCAGGACCTCAGTAGGAGTGTGCAGGACGTCGTAGAATGTGTGCAGGACCTCAGTAGGAGTGTGCAGGACATCATGGGACCTGTGCAGGACCCCAGTAGAGGTGTGCAGGACGTCGTAGAATGTGTGCAGGACCCCAGTAGGGGTGTGCAGGACGTCGTAGAATGCGTGCAGGACCTCAGTGGGGGTGTGCAGGACGTCGTAGAATGTGTGCAGGACCTCAGTAGGAGTGTGTAGGACATCATGGAACGTGTGCAGGACCTTGGTAGGAGTGTGCAGGACATCATGGAACCCGTGCAGGACCCTAGTAGAGGTGTGCAGGGCGTCGTAGAATGTGGCAGGATCTCAGTAGGAGTGTGCAGGACATTATGGACCGTGTGCAGGACCTTAGTAGGAGTGTGCAGGACATTATGGAACGTGTGCAGGACCTTAGTAGGAGTGTGCAGGACGTTATGGGACCTGTGCAGGACCTCAGTAGAAGTGTGCAGGGCATTATGGGACCTGTGCAGGACCCCAGTAGGGGTGTGCAGGACGTCGTAGAATGTGTGCAGGACCTCAGTAGGAGTGTGCAGGACATCATGGAACGTGTGCAGGACCTTAGTAGGAGTTTGCAGGACATCATGAAGCCTATGCAGGATCCCAGTAGGGGTGTGCAGGGCCTCAGTAGGAGTGTGCACGACATCATGGAACCTGTGCAGGACTCCAGTAGAGGTGTGCAGGACGTCGTAGAATGTGTGCAGGACCCCAGTAGACGTGTGCAGGACGTCGTAGAATGTGTGCAGGACCTCAGTGGAAGTGTGCAGGACATTATGGGACCTGTGCAGGACCTCAGTAGAAGTGTGCAGGGCATTATGGGACCTGTGCAGGACCCCAGTAGGGGTGTGCAGGACGTCGTAGAATGTGTGCAGGATCTCAGTAGGAGTGTGCAGGACATCATGAAGCCGATGCAGGATCCCAGTAGGGGTGTGCAGGACCTCAGTAGGAGTGTGCACGACATCATGGGACCTGTGCAGGACTCCAGCATGTGCAGGACGTCGTAGAAAGTCTGCAGGACCTCAATAGTAGTGTGCAGGACATCATGGAACGTGTGCAGGACCTTAGTAGGAGTGTGCACGACATCATGGGACCTGTGCAGGACCTCATTAGGAGTGTGCAGGACGTCGTAGAATGTGTGCAGGACCCCAGTAAGAGTGTGCAGGACCTTATTAGGAGTGTGCAAGACATCAAGGGACGTGCGCATGACCTCAGTTTAATGTTCAGGACACCGTGTGCAAGCCATGCCTCCGAATCAACAAGAACGATAGTTAAGTGCGCCAGAACAGGGCTACCGTAATCTCACTCGAGTTGGCTCTAAAAAATCCTAAGTTCTGACTCCGAGTTCGCTACATCTTCACCACCGGTGGTGCTGTTTTCCTGCTTTATAATCCAGGCAGACCCTCAACTGCTGACCTCTGGAGAAGGACGGTGTTTGAATGAAGACACACCTCTCTTCACTTCTTTTATACTTTACCCTTGATCACTTGGGTATCATAAAATTTGTTTACGAGAGCCGAATAACATCATTCCTAAGATTACGGTAGTCCTCTTCTGGCACACTTAACTATCTTACTTGTTTCGAATCAGACATATGGGCCGGCGCAGACCAGCCACATCAGCATCAACCGGTGAAGTTTGGCTAGAGCGGCTGACCCTCGGTCTATCCTAGAGGTGGTGGGGCCAACCAAGATTCAAGCCCTATTCATAGTTTGCCGGCCGACGTCGGCCGACGCGTAATCAAATTTGATAAGTCATTATAGATAAGATGGATAGGTTAGAGTAGACAGATTTCGCACATTCGATAACAGGTCGTCCGACGTCGGTCGGGCAACTGTGAAAGGGGCATTACTCATAGAAATGATGAAAAACTCTGATAAAATATGCCTAATACTGCGCTATCAATCATTGTTTTTATAAGAGCTCTATGGAAACAGCTACTTCGTCTGGTAGTCTTACCAATCGGTGTTCATTTAATTTTTGTCTTGAATGGTGGGTTTCCCCCCGTCAAGGATAGTGCCTAGACCCTGTACAGTTGGGTCATTTAAAGGCAGTGTTCACGATAAAAACTCGTTTTTCTGTTTTTCAGGCTATGTTGAAAACGGTCCATGCTAATTTCAATGATGTCCCTCTAATCGTACCAGGCCCCTTGGAAACGGAGTTATGGCCCCTCGAATTTCAGCAAGGGAGCATTGTGAACGAGTTGTCCGAGGCTTGTAACTCCCGTTTTTTGCAGCCGATGTGTGCGAGCTGACCTGAGTAAAGAGAGAAGTTGAGAATGAAGGGAAGAAAGGGCGTTTGATCGGAAACCATCGCTCATCTAACCACGAATTCAGAGCAAGTGTTATAGGACGTGGGCGGAGTGGCCCAATGGGTTGGCAGGCCCACGGGATTTTCACCCACTCACCGGCAGGGATGAGCGGAGTTCCGCGTTTCGCGTTCCGCGTTTCGCGTTTCGCGTTCCGAAACCCGCAGTTTTGCGCATTTTTGGCATTCCGCGTTCCGCATTCCGAAAACCGCAGAAAACGCCTCGGAATGCGAAAATATCGGGTCGTCTGGGACCTAAGAAAACATTAGATGATTTCTGAATTTTTCCGCGTTTCGCGTTCCGAAAAACCGCATTTCCGCGCATTTTTAGACGTTTCGCGCCCGATTTCCGAAACCCGAGAAAAAATTTTTTGTTCCGAAACCCGAAAACCGATTTCCGAAATTTCTTAGTTTTATTCCGCTCATCCCTGCTCACCGGCCGTTTTTCGTCGCACTTCCGTTCTTAATCTTCTTAGAGGGACCCAAAGCTTACGTTTTAGCCAAAAAAGCGTGCAACTTTTTCTTCGTGAACACTGCCTTTAAAGCTCATTTCTTCATTTTTTCAACTTTCAAATTCAAAAAGTATGTACCTTGTATCTTATTTCTAGGAAGCCGCGTTGCAACTATTATCTTGCAGTCTTAGCAGCAGAGCGGTTGTTTTTCCATTTCTATCACTATGTTTTCGAAAAAAAAACTTGACTTTTAGAGGTTGACCATATTGTAGAAGGGAAACCCTTGGAAAAAGTTGTGAAATTTCTGAAAGTTGGGCTCCGCAGAAAAGTTCAAGGATTTGGCATTGTTCTAAAAAGTCGTGAAATTGTTCCATTAGATTTGGCTATCAAACTGATTCCCTAAATGTAGTAAAATTTTTGAATCGATTTGGCTGTTGTTGGTGTATGCAGACAACATAATCATTAAATGTAGTGAAATTGTTGCAAGCGGATTTGGCAGGAGCTCTATGAATTATCACAGTCAAATCACGCGTCAGACAGGGTTTCGCTTGGAGCGTATATTGAATCAAATGAGAGCAAGAATAAGTCTAGCAGCGAAAACGTTTTCATACAATGTGAACCGTGAAAGCGTTGAGGACACGATGACATAGCGTCAGTAGCTAATAAGTTGTGTTAAATTTCGTTTTCGTGATTTTTATCTAATCGGTGAGGGAAGGTCTGGTACCCTAGTGGGAGCTACACTTTAAAGGCAGAATAACATTCGAAAACCTTATTTCTAGTCCATAAGGCCACGTTTCGTTCAGCATTGTTGGCTGAAGATTATTATTTTTTGTCTTCATTCGCTCGCCAGAGAACCTTCTGACGCGTGATTTGACTGTGATAATTCATAGAGCTCCTGCCAAATCCGTTTGCAACAATTTCACTACATTCAATGACTATGTAGCTAACTATGTTCTCATACACTGGAGGGGGCTAGCGCAGCTCTTCAGGGGGGCAACCCTCCGGGCACCGGCGCTTGCCCCCCAATCGGGGGGGGGGAGGCTACCGCCGGAGTGACAATTTGGCTTGATCGGAGCCCCCCGTCACTGCCCTGAAGCCCCCCTGTCACTGCCCTGAAGCCCCCCCCCTGTCACTGCCTTAAGCCCCCCTGTCACTGCCTTGAAGCCCGCCCCGTCACTGCCCCGGAGCCATGACGTCACGGTTCCGGAGCAGTGACGTCACGACACCGGAGCAGGGACGTCACCCTCCCCCCCCCCGGAAAGCGTCTCCGCTCTCCTCCAAAAATATTCCTTTCTGACAGGGACTCGAAGTCCCTGTCCAGGTCCGGCCCTGTTGCGCTAAATGCGGCTCTCTATGAGGTGAGGCGCCTTTTATATCGGTTGAGCACGTGATAGATCCCAAGAGGAATATCACCTCAAATCGGGACAAAACTTGACGTGAATGACGATGCGTGCGTTTGGCCTACTATGCCTTCTCTGGCCTCTATTGTCGTAAACTACCTTCTACGACTTCTTCCCATCTTTTCCCTCTCTTCTTCTCGGGGGGGGGGGCAAGCGGACTCGGGGGAGGCCTGCGTTGTCGCCCCCCCAAGTCGAAAACGGGCTCTATTGTCCGGCGCTTGCCCCCCCCCCAGAGTCTGAGTTGTCTGCATATACCAACAGCAGCCAAATCGATTCAACAATTTCACTACATTTAGGGAATCAGTTTGATAGCCAAATGTAATGGAACAATTTCACGACATTTTAGAGCAATGCCGAATCCTTGACCTTTTCTGTGGAGCCCAACTTTCAGAAATCTTTATCCTGGAATCAGTTTTTTACTTAATGCTCGTTTCGGGACCTGGCTCTTCAGAAGAGCATAATTCTAAGCTGTTTTGCAGCTGGCTCGCGGTAAGCTTGTATATGTCCGGTTCTTATCATTATCGCCCTGACCCTTATGAGCTGTCCTAGCAATACTTACCATGTACGAAGAATCTAATTTACTCGTTTTTATGCAATCTGCGCATATTTTGCAAAGTTCAAGTGCTTGATGATTGATGCAGGGAACCCAAGGGTTAGTGGCTCCCCACCGCCTGTGAATGGTTTGTTGTAATTGTGGTCAGTGTCATCCATATGGTATGCGGTTTTAAAGTTTATTGGTACCGGTCGTATAAAGCAGGTTTGGGAGTGAACTGGATTAGTTACCACGTGATTGACGTCGTCATGACGCCGGACCTGTGGGAAATAACCACCGATCCGCGAAAGGTGTAGTGCAAATGAAGAAACTACAGAGAAATTTATATTATGTTAATGCTTGTTTAGGCCGGCCCCAACATTTTAGTGACTTTACTCTGTCTGTATATACCTAGAACTCAAGAGTGATTTGTGATAACCGGCTAAAATTTTGAAATGAATAGAAACTAGGGGACTGTCCAACCATGAAGCCGAACTCACCACATTTCTTTAGAGGTATGGTATACTTTTGCGACACATGGCCGCGTAGCTCCTCTGCACAGCGACAGCGACCTCCTGTCGCGGAGCTCCCGCCTTTTAAGGGGTCTGCAGAGTTGAACTCTCGGCGTTGCTCGCAGCGACGAACAGCGCTAGGTGATACAATATCGATTACATTCGGCGACGAGGGCGACCGACGCGGCGTTAGTGGCGACGAGGGGACACCGCAGAGTGTTTGGAGGCTGAGTCACTGCCAGCGAGCGGCAACCGAAAGCGGCGACGATAATGTTCGATAACATTTTTGTCGCCGCGTCAAGGCTGACGCTTGGCGACCAGTCGCTGGTCGGTGCAACTCTGCAGACCCCTTTAGGCCTAGTGCTTCCCGCGACAGGCGAAACGACATAGTGTTTGTTATACAAATCGATGGAAAGTCGATAATGCTGATATGCACTGTCGCTCTCGCGCGTCGTAGAAAGTATGCACTAGGCCTTAAACTTGTCGCTGTCGCAGTGCACTACACAGCGACAGCGACAGGCGTCGGCATGTTTGCAGTATGTCAGCCCTCCAAGACACGTCGCTGCGACAGACGCGCGATAACTGTTCCTTCGATGACCGATGACGCTGCTCCGATGCGGGTCCGATATGTGCTAGATTGCATGCCTGTCGCTCATGACAGCGACGAAGTATACCATACCCCTTACACGTGTAGACTCCACATATTCTGGTCGAGAGCGTGAGCTATCTGACATCTCACTGCATCTGCGATGCCCACAATCAATGTGATTGGGCGCGACGTGACGCTTGCTGCTGGTTGCTAGCTATGGATGGAGCCTAACATCTTGGGTTACGCTCAATTAACAACTTCTACCAACCAAATATGTGAAGATGCTCTGAAGTTGTGAACAATCTGCAAACGTATTCATTTCTCACCTTCCACCCTTCACAGTGATGGCTGTGATTCAATATGAAGTCGGCATTCCCAACCAAAACAAGGAGAGTGTTGCCTTTCTCAGATACCTGAAATACTCAACGGTCTTTCTGTGGACGACTATTACATTTTTCTCCACTCCTTCAGACTTTACCTCTGGAACGTAGAATTTTCAGTAAATGTTAAGACTGCTGCAGTTCGGGTAAGAACATGCGCTCACACCATAGACTCTGGTTCATTTCAAGTGAACTCCTGTTTTCGATTATCACAGCCCGGAGCGGTGGCTTTTTTGTCGGAACCTCCTTATCACCAGTTATATCTCACCGAGGCCCACAGCTCCGCTGCTGGGGATAATTGAAATTGACAGGTCACTAGAGGTTTGCCAGAGCCTACTTGTTATCCGACCGCACGCGCCAAGTTCATTGTACATATAGAATGGAAATTAGAGGCGACTACGTATATTCATGAGTTGAAAGACAATAAACGGGTTCAAAGAGTGCAATTCTACCGAATTGTTGTAGGGTATCCGTCCATCGCGAATGGCCTGATTGGCAAATGTGTCTTCCAGAGTTCCAAGCATTGTTTGAATCTGGTTGGCCATCTTGTTTCCCTGCGAAAATCTCTACCTCTCTTGTGGTGTCCTGAGCTAAATGTAAAATCAAAGCTTACAATAGACTGCTGCACAATCCTAGTCGCCTCATCTGCCCATTCCTGCTCAGTGTAGCTTTCCACATATCGAATATCACCTTAAAGGCAGCATACACGCTCGTAAATGTTGTTGAGATAACTACATTAGTGGGGTCTTACGGGCCCTAGAAGAGCCCTCACCAAGTTGGAAGAGTTGAAAACGAGTTGAAATGACCGTATTTGAGCTGTAATGAGGCACAAAATCATCCTTTCTCCGCCCATCAATACGGGCTCCGCCCCTTAGTAAAAATGTTTGATGCTCGATTACGGTCATTCTGGCTCATTTTTTACGCTTCTAACATCGTAAGCGTTCCAGAGTGGGCCGTACGAGTACATTAGCGTCGGTATCCCAACGAATTTGTCGCTAGCTCCGCTATTCCAGCCAATGCGGTAAAACTCGTCCACATCTGGGCCAATATAGAACGAACCGTTATATCTTCATTTCAGTCGATTTTTTTCCGGTTTTTTCGTGATCTTTGAATACTAACAGCTTCAGACCTTTGATTCATTCCATAAAATTCATATCATTTTTGAGCGTGTATGCTGCTTTAAAAGGCAGCGTTCACGATGATCATCCTCGTTGACTTTCCACAGTGAAATGATAGGCGAGAAGGATCCTAGGCTCCCAGTGTCGAAAGAATGGTAGAAAACGAGTCAGGAGCGGCAAAATACGGTCTGCAAACAAGCGTTTTGGTGCCCCAGACACGCCTGGTGCCCCAGATCCGCCCCTCAAAAAGAACAAACGAAGACTCAAATTACAGGAATGATCAAGTCAAGGAAGTGCTGATAAGTGAGCTGATCGCTTCATTGCATGATAGGTATCATCCTTCGAGCGGTCAATTCCTCCACGCTCAAAAATCAACGTAAACAAGGGAGGGCCTATTTTGGCTCAAAAACGGGTCTTTCGTGTCCTTTTTAGGCATGCCTTGCTATATAGGACAAGAGACCTTCCGTAAACCGTGGAAATATCGAAAGTGAAATTTATCGTGAACACTGCCTTTAACACTATTAACCTATTTTTCAGGTTAAAGGCAGTGGTCGCGATCAAATATGCTTGTCGTCTTTTTCTCACCAAATCCTTTCCTGGGTCTCGAGTAGTGGGACCTATAAGAAAAAATCGCGAAAAAATCACTGTTTTGGGCCGAATTTGAAACCTGAACTTTCTTGTCTTTTGATGGTGGACGAGCCCTCTCCACATCATCGGCATCGATGACCTCTTATATCAAGAATATCAGCTAGCTTGAAATTGAATGTCAATCAATGAACCTTCGAATTTATGTGTGTATCTAGTCAAAAACATTGACTGAGGTGATGCTTTCAATATTCAACCGTTTTTATTCGTTACATTTGCATTTATTTCGTCCTCTGAATGTCGATGATTTTTGACTGCTCGGCATGAGACTGCGATCTGTTTCGTCATCGCTGTGCACGTGTGCACGAACTAGCTTTGGGCCCTAGAAACTCTATTTGTAGACCGTTTTCACCGCGCTACCTTCATAGTTTTTCAGCTGTTTTTGATCTAAGTTGATTTTTGTAGTTTTTTCGATAACGTTTTTCATCGTGACCACTGCCTTTAATGCGGAATGAAGGTTGGCCAACTGACTGATCCAAGCATAATTTCGTAGATAGATATATAGATGGCTTCTTTCAGAATATAATAATGCTTTTTTCATAGTTCAAAACGATGTTGCGTTCACGGCGGACTATGAGTCCTTTTTTACACAGCGTCACGCGCGGGACGCGCGTGGCTCCAATTCAGCACCTCCATGCTGCGTCGTTCACACCGCAACGAAGCTTTCACCATTTCTAACAACTCCATTATCAGTTTAAAGGCACAGTCCAACCATAGAATTGTGGTGAGCGCGAAGCGCTCACCAGGATTTGGCTTTGATCTTTTCCCGCGCGGATGCCCTACAATGAGATCACCTATTCATACCAACCCCAGAGGTATGAGCTGTACACCATTCGATGCGCTACAAGAAATTACATATGTGTGCAACTTTTCATCCCAACTGGTCCCCGCTTTCTAAAGTTATGACCTCTCAAAGTACGCAAAAACGTTCTCCACCACCGCCTCCGCCTCCGCCTCCGCCTCCGCCTCCGCCTCCGCCTCCGCCTCCGCCTCCGCCTCCGCCTCCGCCTCCGCCTCCGCCTCCGCCTCCGCCTCCGCCTCCGCCTCCGCCTCCGCCTCCGCCTCCGCCTCCGCCTCCCCCTCCGCCTCCGCCTCCGCCTCCACCTCCGTAAGTCGAAAACCATTTTTTTGGAAGGCGTGGACCAAATCGCTCGAAAATTGTTGACTAGAGGTAATCGGCCACGGGAATGACGAAAATAATTGTCAGAACTCACCATAATGACTTCTGGGCCCGTAACCGGCGGTTCAAACTCGGAAACCGGCCTCTCAAGATTAGTTTATAAAAATGACGGGTTTTTTCGTTATCAGTCATTGTTTTCTTAGAGACTCCATATAAATACCTTGCTCTCTAGGGTGGTGTACTCTAAACGTCCGGCTTGGAAGAGGACGCTGTGCGGAAGGGTTGTTTTTGAGCGTGGCGCGTGTTTGTACCATGCGCACCAAAGATAAGAAGTCGTCGCAGAGTGTGCTGAAGTGTCGGTTGACGATGCGAGACCGCAGTATGAGTATGCAGGACGTCGTGGAACTACAGCAACCCCTCAGTAGGGGTGTGCGGGACGCCGTAGAATGTGTGCAGGACCTTAGTAGGAGTGTGCAGGACATCATGGGACCTGTGCAGGACCCCAGGAGGGGTGTGCAGGACGTCGTAGAATGTGTGCAGGACCTCAGTAGGAGTGTGCAGGACCCTAGTAGGAGTGTGCAGGACCTTAGTAGGAGTGTGCAGGACATCATGGGACCTGTGCAGGACCCCAGTAGGGGTGTGCAGGACGTCGTAGAATGTGTGCAGGACCTCAGTAGGAGTGTGCAGGACATCATGGAACGTGTGCAGGACCTTAGTAGGAGTGTGCAGGACATCATGGAACCTGTGCAGGACCCCAGTAGGGATGTGCAGGACGTCGTAGAATTTGTGCAGGACCTCAGTAGGAGTGTGCAGGACCTTAGTAGGAGTGTGCAGGACACCATGGGACCTGTGCAGGACACCAGTAGTGGTGTGCAGGACCTCAGTAGGACTGTGCAGGACATTATGGGACCTGTGCAGGACCCCAGTAGGGGTGTGCAGGACGTCGTAGAATGTGTGCAGGACCTCAGTAGGAGTGTGCAGGACCTTAGTAGGAGTGGGCAGGACATCATGGGACCTTTGCAGGACCCCAGTAGGGGTGTGCAGGACCTCAGTAGGAGTGTGCAGAACATTGTGGGACCTGTGCAGGACCTCAGTAGGAGTGCGCAGGACATCATGGAACATGTGCAGAACCCCAGTAGGGGTGGGCAGGACCTCAGTAGGAGTGTGCAGGACATCATGAAACGTGTGCAAAACCTTAGTAGGAGTGTGCAGGACATCATGGGACCTGTGCAGGACCACAGTAGGGGTGTGCAGGACGTCGTAGAATGTGTGCGGAACCTCAGTGGGAGTGTGCAGGACCTTAGTAGGAGTATGCAGGGCATCATGGGACCTGTGCAGGACCCCAGTAGGGGTGTGCAGGACGTTGTAGAATGTGTGCAGGACCTGAGTAGGAGTGTGCAGGACCGTAGTAGGAGTGTGCAGGACATCATGGGACCTGTGCAGGACCCCAGTAGGGGTGTGCAGGACATCATGGAACCTGTGCAGGACCCCAGTAGGGGTGTGCAGGACGTCGTAGAATGTGTGCAGAACCTCAGTAGGAGTGTGCAGGACATCATGGGACCTGTGCAGGACCCCAGTAGGGGTGTGCAGGACGTCGTAGAATGTGTGCAGGACCTGAGTAGGAGTGTGAAGGACATCATGAAACGTGTGCAAGACCCCTGTAAGGATGAGCAGAACTTTATGGAATGTGTGCAGGTCATCAGTAGGAGTGTGCAGGACATCATGAAGCGTGTGCAGGACCCCAGTAGGGATGAGCAGGACGTCATGGAATGTGTGTAGGACCTTAGTAAAATTGTGCAGGACATCATAGAACGTGTGCAGGACACCAATAGGGGTGTGCAGGACATCATGGAATATGTGTAAGACCTTAGTAGGAGTGTGCAGGACATCATGAAACGTGTGCAAGACCCCTGTAAGGATGAGCAGAACTTCGTGGAATGTGTGCAGGACATCAGTAGGAGTGTGCAGGACATCATGAAACGTGTGCAAGACCCCTGTAAGGATGAGCAGGACTTCATGGAATGTGTGCTGGATCTCAGTAGGAGTGTGCAGGACCTCAGTTTAATGTTCAGGACACCGTATGCAAGCCAGGCCTCCGAATCTACAAGAACGATAGTTAAGTCCGCCAGAACAGGGCTACCGTAATCTCACTCGAGTTGGCTCTAAAATTTTCTAAGTTCTGACTCCGAATTCGCTTCATCTTCCCTACAGGTGGTGATGTTTTCCTGCTTTGTAGTCCAGGCAGATCCTCAACTGCTGACCTCTGGAGAAGGACGGTGTGTGAATCAAGACACACCGCTCTTCACTTCTTTTATACTTTACCCTTGGTCAATTTTGTATCATCCAATTTGTTTACGAGAGCCGAATAACATTATTCCTAAGATTACGGTAGCCCTCTTCTGGCGCACTTAAAGGCAGTGTTCACGACAAATCTCGTTCTCGAGGTCTCGGTGTGAAACTCTAAGTTGGCAGGTGCTGAGGATAGGGTCTAAGAAGGCAACGAAAACTGGCCAGAAATGAATACAAACGGCTTTGAAAGCTCTCCCGATGCGCCTACCTATCCCGGTCCGCCCCCGATCGGACGAGCTTGTGGCGCCGCACGCGTTTCGATGGCAAATTGCCAAGCAACTCTGCCGCAATTAGCATTACTGATTCGCGCAGATTTCGCGATTAGCGCGCGCTTGACGAAATCAGCAGGGCCCATGATTCTCGTCCACGCCCTGAATTAAGAAGCCGTTATTTTGACTTATTCTGGACGTTTTTCTTCGCTGTTTCTTCACTATTAGTTACCTCACGACAAAACAATCCCATTTTTGGGTCGAACTCGAGTCCGATATTCATCGTGAACACTGCCTTTAACTATCGTTCCTTTTCCGAAACAGACATATGGGCCGGCGCAGACGAGCCACATCAGCATGAACCGGTGAAGTTTGGCTAGAGCGGCTGACCCTATGTCTATCCTAGACGTGGTGGGGCCACCCAAGATTTATTCATAGAAATGATGAAAAACTCTGAAAAAAGAGGCCGGATACTGCGCTATCAATCACCAGCGGCGTCGGCCGGCTGACGCCGGCCTCTGCCGCTGGGGCCCGGCTGCGCCGGCCCATTTGCCGGCTTCGCCGGCATATTGGGTATAAGGCAAATAACTCGGTGCTTTCTTTCTTCCTGCGTCGGCCCATAAGCTGGTTTAGGCGGCAACACTTAAACCATGGGAAATCACAAAGCATTCCAAACCTTGCTACGCCCGTTTACCTCCTTATCTGTAACGTGACACACCGGTCGTTCTTCCGTTTTATAAGATCCTGAACTGGCCTCTGATTTATCTTAATTTTTGTCATGATAAGGACAACCGCTGTTTGGATTTTACTAAACGTTTTCATGATCAACCGACCCCCTGCTACTTTTATTGCCAAATGAAGTAGAATGATATTTGTGTTTCATGGATGCAGATTTTGATTAACTCTTATTTTCATCGTATATAAACCCGATTTAGAAAAGTTAGTGCATATAAACAGCTAAGCAGTTGAATTGAGTGGTGAAGGGTAGGGGACCTGAAGAAAGGAGTGGTGTACGCTCTCTTTTAGACGCACATAGTGATTCTGAAGTAATGCGCTCTCTCTCTCTCTCTTGAGTCTCACACGTTTTCTGCGGCGTCCAACGCCTCCTTTTGGGTCTCACACACTTCCTACGGCGCGATCTCCCTCGGGTCTCACACATTTTATGCGGCGCCCCTAGCACTCCCACTTGGGTCCCGCACACTTTCTACGGCGACCGGCGCTCTCCGCACTTGGTTCCCGCACACTTTCTACGGCGGCCGGCGCACTCTCACTCGGGTTCCGCATACTTTCTACGGCGTCCGGCGCACTCTCACTCGGGTCCCGCACACTTTTTACGGCGTCCGGCGCACTCTCACTCGGGTCCCGCACACTTTCTACGGCGTCCGGCGCCCTCCCACTTGGGTCCCGCACACATTATACGGCGTCCTGCGCACTCCCACTTGGGTCCCGCACACTTTCTACGGCGGCCGGCTCACTCTCACTCGGGTTCCGCACACTTTCTACGGCGACCGGCGCACTCCCACTTGGGTCCCGCACACTTTATACGGCGTCCGGCGCACTCTCACTCGGGTCCCGCACACTTTCTACGGCGTCCGGCGCACTCTCACTCGGGTCCCGCACACTTCCTACGGCGCCCTGCGCACTCCCACTTGGATCCCGCACACTTTCTACGGCGTCCGGCGCACTCTCACTCGGGTCCTGCACACTTTCTACGGCGTCCGGCGCACTCTCACTCGGGTCCCGCACACTTTCTACGGCGTCCGGCGCACTCTCACTCGGGTCCCGCACACTTTCTACGGCGTCCGGCGCACTCTCACTCGGGTCCCGCACACTTTCTACGGCGTCCGGCGCCCTCCCACTTGGGTCCCGCACACATTAAATGGCGTCCGGCGCACTCTCACTCGGGTCCCGCACACTTTCTACGGCGTCCGGCGCACTCTCACTCGGGTCCCGCACACTTTCTACGGCGTCCGGCGCACTCTCACTCGGGTCCCGCACACTTTCTGCGGCGTCCGGCGCCCTCCCACTTGGGTCCCGCACACATTATACGGCGTCCTGCGCACTCTCACTTGAAACCCGCCCAACTCCTGCGGCGCCCTGCGCACTCCCACTTGGATCCCGCACACTTTTTACAGCGTCCTGCGCACTCCCACTTGGGTCCCGCACACTTCCTACGGCGTTCAGCGCACTCCCACTTGGGTCCGGCACACTTCCTACGGCGTTCAGCGCTCTCCCACTTGGATTTCGCACACATTCTACGGCGTCTAGCGCACTACCATTTGGGTCCCGTACATTTTCTACGGCGCCCTGCGCACTCCCACTTGGGTCCCGCACACTTTCTACGGCGTTCGGCGCACTTCCACTTGGGTCGCGCATACTTTATACGGCGTCCTGCGCACTCTCACTCGGGTCCCGCACACTTTCTATGGCGTCCGGCACACTCTCATTCGGGTCCTGCACACTTTCTATGGCGTCCGGCGCACTCTCACTCGGGTCCCGCACACTTTATACGGCGGCCTGCGCACTCCCACTTGGGTCCCGCACACTTTCTACCGCGGCCTGGGGCCTCCCCCTTGAAACCCGCCCCCCTCCTACCGCGCCCTGCGCACTCCCACTGGATCCCGCACACTTTCTCCGGCGTCCGGCGCTCTCCCACTTGGATCCCGCACACTTTCTGTAGCGTTCGGCGCTCTCCCACTTGGATCCCGCACACTTTCTCTGGCGTTCAGCGCTCTCCCACTTGGATTTCGCACACATTCTACGGCGTCTAGCGCACTACCATTTGGGTCCCGTACACTTTCTACGGCGCCCTGCGCACTTCCACTTGGGTCCCGCACACTTTCTACGGCGTATGGCGCACTCCCACTTGGGTCGCGCATACTTTATACGGAGTCCTGCGCACTCTCACTCGGGTCCCGCACACTTTCTATGGCGTCCGGCACACTCTCATTCGGGTCCTGCACACTTTCTATGGCGTCCGGCGCACTCTCACTCGGGTCCCGCACACTTTATACGGCGTCCTGCGCACTCCCACTTGGATCCCGCACACTTTCTACGGCGTCCTGCGCACTCCCACTCTGAAACCCGCCCACTTCCTACGGCGCCCTGCGCACTCCCACTTGGATCCCGCACACTTTCTACGGCGTCTGGCGCACTACCATTTGGGTCCCGCACATTTTCTACGGCGCCCTGCGCACTCCCACTTGGGTCCCGCACACTTTCTACGGCGTTCGGCGCACTTCCACTCTGGGTCGCGCATACTTTATACGGAGTCCCGCGCACTCTCACTGGGGTCCCGCACACTTTCTATGGCGTCCGGCACACTCTCATTCGGGTCCTGCACACTTTCTATGGCGTCCGGCGCACTCTCACTCGGGTCCCGCACACTTTATACGGCGTCCTGCGCACTCCCACTTGGATCCCACACTTTCTACGGCGTCCGTCCTGCGCACTCCCACTTGAAACCCGCCCACTTCCTACGGCGCCCTGCGCACTCCGCGGATCCCGCACACTTTCTACGGCGTCCGGCGCTCTACCGCGGATCCCGCACACTTTCTGTAGCGTTCGGCGCTCTCCCACTTGGATCCGCGCACTTTCTCTGGCGTTCAGCGCTCTCCCACGGATTTCGCACACATTCTACGGCGTCTAGCGCACTACCATTTGGGTCCCGTACACTTTCTACGGCGCCCTGCGCACTCCACTTGGGTCCCGCACACTTTCTACGGCGTTCGGCGCACTTCCACTTGGGTCGCGCATACTTTATACGGAGTCCTGCGCACTCTCACTCGGGTCCCGCACACTTTCTATGGCGTCCGGCACACTCTCATTCGGGTCCTGCACACTTTCTATGGCGTCCGGCGCACTCTCACTCGGGTCCCGCACACTTTATACGGCGTCCTGCGCACTCCCACTTGGATCCCGCACACTTTCTACGGCGTCCTGCGCACTCCCGCGAAACCCGCCCACTTCCTACGGCGCCCTGCGCACTCCCACTGGATCCCGCACACTTTCTACGGCGTCCGGCGTCTCTACCACTTGGATCCCGCACACTTTCTGTAGCGTTCGGCGCTCTCCCACTTGGATCCCGCACACTTTCCCTGGCGTCCGGCGCTCTCCCACTTGGGTCCCGCACACATTCTACGGCGTCTATCGCACTACCATTTGGGTCCCGTACATTTTCTGCGGCGCCCTGCGCACTCCCACTTGGGTCCTGTGAACTTTCTACGGCGTTCGGCGCACTCCCACTTGGGTCCCGCACATCCTACGGCGTCTGGCGCACTACAATTCGGGTCCCGTATCCTTCCTCTGATGTACTGCGCATCACTTCTAAGGTCCTGCACCCTCCCTTACCCTGACGTCCTGCCCACTTTCTGAGCCCATCCCCGTTAGGTTGCCCGCCTTGAAAGGCAAGCCGAATAAACGGTCAAACAAACACACAGAGAAACGCACACATACATACACCAGCGGCGTCGGCGTATCGGGCAAATAACTCGGTGCTTTCTTCCTTCCTGCGCCGGCCCATAAGCTGGTTTGGGCGGCAACACTTAAACCATCGGAAATCACAAAGCATTCCAAGCCTTGCTACGCCCGTTTACCTCCTTATCTGTACCGTGACACACCGGTCGTTCTTTCGTTTTATAAGATCCATGGATGCAGATTTTGATTAACTCTTATTTTTATCGTATATAAACCCGATTTAGAAAAGTTAGTGCATATAAACAGCTAAGCAGTTGAATTGAGTGGTGAAGGGTAGAAGACCTGAAGAAAGGTACGCTCTCTTTTAGACGCACATAGTGATTCTGAAGAGACTTTGCGTCTCACTTACTTCCTACGGCGCGAACGGCGTTCTGCGCGCTCTTGAGCCCGTACAACATAAGGTAGCACCGTCTTGAAAGTCAAGCTTCGAATAAACGGTCAAACAAGCACACAGAGAAACGCACACATACATACACACACACGCACACACATTTCCCAAAATATATATAGTAGGATTGTTTTTATTAGAGCTCTACGGAAATATTTCGACTGGTAGCCTCACCAATTGGCCGTTCATTTCATTTCTGTCTTGAATGGTGCGTGCCCCCCCCCCGTCTAGAATAGTGCCTAGAACCTGTACAATTGGGTCATTTTGAAACTCATTTCTTCACTTTTCGACTTTTAAATTCGAAAAGTATATGCCTTGCATCTATTTGTAGGAAGCCGCGTTGCAACAATTATCTTGCAGTCTTAGCAGCAGAGCGGTTGTTTCTTCATTTCTACCACTATGTTTTCGAAAAAAAAAAACAACAACTTGACTTTTAGAGATTGACGATGTTGTAGAAGGGAAACCCTTGGAAAAAGTTGTGAAATTTCTGAAAGTTGGGCTCCGCAGAAAAGGTCAAGGATTTGGCATTGCTCTAAAATGTCGTGAAATTGTTGAATCGATTTGGCTGTTGTTGGTATATGCAGATTACATAATCATTAAATGTAGTGAAATTGTTGCAAACAGATGTGGCAGGAGCTCTATGAATTATCAGAGTCAAATCACGCGTCAGAAGGGGTTTTTCTTGGAGCGCATATTGAATCAAATAAGAACAAGAATAAGTCTAGCAGCAAAAACGTTTCCATACAACGTGAATCGTGAAAGCGTTGAGGACACGAAGACATAGCGTCAGTAGCTAATAAATTGCGTTAGATTTCGTTTTCATGATTTTTATCTAATCGGTGAGGGAAGGTCTGGTACCTTAGTGGGAACTACACTGAAAAGGCAGAATTGCATTCGGAAACCTTATTTCTAGCCCATAAGGCGACGTTTCGTTCAGCATTGTTGACTGAGGATTATTATTTTTTTTCTTTTTGTCTTCATTCGCTCGCCAGAGGACCTTCTGACGCGTGATTTGACTGTGATAATAATTCATAGAGCTCCTGCCACATCTGTTTGCAACAATTTCACTACATTTAATGATTATGTAATCTGCATATACCAACAACAGCCAAATCGATTCAACAATTTCACGACATTTTAGAGCAATGCCAAATCCTTGACCTTTTCTGCGGAGCCCAACTTTCAGAAATTGTTTATCTGTTTTCTAGCCTATCTTGAAAACGGTCCCACACTGATTCCAATGATATCTCTGGAATCTCAAAAGACTCCCTGGGAACGGAGTTATGGCCGCTCAAAAATTGAACTGCAAAAGTATGGTGGACGAGTTGTCCGTGGCTTGTAACTTCGGGATGTCGAAAGATCGTAAAAGGGGCGTGTTAAATTGGCTTCTTGAGGTGGGCGCCCCCGAAATGACTTCCTCCTGTATCTCGCCTATACGCAGGAATTGAGAGCTCGCATTTGGCAGATGTATAAGGTGAGCCTGCTTCACAAGTATGTGGAAAATTCAAATTTCGTCCCTCAGACTGGACTGTGCCTTTAGTCCACTCCATTATAAGTAATATTAGGATTATCCTACACTACCGTGAGTTCAAATGCAAGCCTAGAACTTCTGTGCGTAGCTCAGTTGAAGCAGCCACAGCGATGTCGCAGGAGATCTTATAAGGGGTCTGCACAGTGCAGTGCAGTCGCGGCTCTGCTCGCAGCGACGAACAGCGCTGGGTGATGCAATATCAATTACATTCGACGACGGCGGCGATCGACACGAAGAGCGACGGGGGGGGGGTACCGCATAGTGATTTGACGCCCATTCGGTCCTGCGTCACTGCCAGCGAGCAGCAACCAACTCTGCGACGATAATGTTCGAAAACAATTTTGTCAAGGCTGACGCTCGGCGACCACTCGCCTGTCGCTGCAACTCTGTAGACCCATTAAAGGGCTCTGCAGAGTGGTACCGCAGCGAGTCTTGCTGTGACTGAGCAATGATGAGCAGTGTGGGGCGCTACACAGCGGGCGAAGGCGGCGATGTGTCGCGCCAGACCGGCGAAGCGTGGACATTGCAGCGTTTTCGCCGACGCGAGAGCAGCGACCCCTGGAGCGACGTAATCAGCGAAAAAAGGTCTCAACTATTTCCACTGCCGGCGAGGAATGCCGCCATCCATTGGCTCTTCTTTCGATTCCCTCATGCGATCGTATGAAAGCGTTCTTTCTGATTTTCAATCAAATTGTGAGAGAAGTCATTAAAGTTTTTTGTAGGGTATTGTCCCTCAGATTTATTATTTTTCTTGATTCATACGCCTTGTTTTTGTTTACACTTGGCCCATCGCTGTCTTTATGGAAACACCACAAGCCTGACGACTATTTTTGGAGGCTCCAAAATTTCTGTTAAAGGCAGCGTTTACAATTATCATCATCGGTGACTTTCCGCAGTGAATTGATAGGCGAGAAGGACCCTAGGCTCCCAGTGTCGGAAGAACGGTAGAAAACGAGCCAGGAGCGGCAAAATAACGGCTGCAAACAAGCTTTTCGGTGCCCCAGACACGCTTGGTGCCCCAGATCCGCCCCCTCGATACGAATAAATGAAGACTCAGATTATAGGAATGATCAAGTCAAGGAAGCGCTGATAAGTCAGCCGATCGCTTGATTGCATTGAATGCTATCATCCTTCAAAGCGGTCAGTTCCTACACGCTCAATAATCAACGTAAACAAGGGAGGGCCTATTTTTGCTCAAAAACGCGACTTTCGCTTCCTATTCAAGCGTGCTATATAGGGCACCAGACCTTCTTTAAATCGTGGAGATACTGGAAGTGAAATTTATCGTGAACACTGCCTTTAAGATATCAACATTTTACTAACGTATGCGTCACATTTTATTTTCAGTTTTTCTCGTATATTACTCTCTGCAAGTTAAAAACCGGCAGTGTTTTAACGGCCACAACACACAAAAAAGGCCCCAGAGCTTTGGCGTGCCACAGTTCGCTGCCACTCTGTAGACCCCTATAGTTGCCCCCAGCGCGTGACGCTCGTTGAAAAGCTGAGTAGTCCGCCGCTCGTCGTGCGCGTCACGCGCGTTCCACGCCTGCGGTGAGGACCGCGAAGGATTTCTTAGTTTCTCACGTGCATCTTCCGGGAGAGAGTTGAAAATCTCGTTGAAGTTCTTCTTTTCATAAGCCAAATTCTTCTGCGAGTCGCTCCAAAGAGGGTTCTTCAGGGTCTGTTCAACTGATAGGGTAAGCGAATCGGCTACAGCCAACAGGTTCTTCGCAGCCTTAAAAAATATGTTTTTTTTCAGGCGTCACAGCAAAATAAATAGGATGTTGAAACTTCTGGAGGTAAACAATCACTTGTTCGTGATATTAGGTTTTAAGAGCTCTTTGAGTCAAGATGAGCAAAGTGGGAGTGCGACTGACCTCCTCCAGTTGATTATTTGTGAGCGACATTCCGTCCGTTTTCAAATAATCGGTAGCCTCGCCGAGAATCCCCGTCACCAGCTTTTGTGTCTCTTGGTTAATGAGACTCTGCGGAGTCTTATCTGCAGGTATTTATGTTTAGTTATTTAAGAAATTTTATGAGGTCACCCGAAACTTCCAGGAATGTGTTGCCATGCCCTGTTTCTAAAGGAAGCCTGTTTTGAACTGCGATTTCATTAAAGGCAGCATACACGCAAATAAAAGTGGTCGAGATAACAGCATACTTAAATAGGCCCGCACGGCCCCTACCGTGTCGTCAACGACGTTTGAAGCGCCAAAAACCATACGGGATGACAATATTTGACAATTTTTGAGCAATCTTGCCTTCCACGCCTGTATTTTCCCACTCATTCGAGTACGAGAATGAGAAATGAAACTTGAGAAAACATGTGATAAGTTAGAGTGATAGCACTATCAAATGGGAGTGCACGAGAGAAACAGCTTGATTTACTTGAATATAACATGTCTGCATACCGATTAACTCTCGTCCACTTTCGAGAATGCCGCTCTTCATATACAGTTCAACTCCGCATTGCCGTTCAGTCCGCAAAGCGCGCGCTGATAGCGAAAGCATGCTGCGGCGCGGTTGCGAGTATCCTCAGACAGGGATGTGGGATCACCCGGGCGTTTTTTGCCTTTGGTTCCCGGGTGATCCCACCGCCCGGGTCATCCCACATCTGTGTCTGAGGATACTCGCGACCGCGCCGCAGCACTCTTTCGTAATTAGCGCGTACTTTGCGGACTGAACGGCAATGCGGAGTTGAACTGTATATGATCTAGTTCCGCAATCGCGTTCAGTCTCCAGAGTCTCATTTCTGAAAATTTAGCTTCCTGGCAAAAGTAACGATTTGGTAATGATAAAAAAAAAGTTTTAAAAATGTCTTGAAATATCTTAAAAAAGAGATTCGGCGTAAAATAGCCTGGAAAATAAAAAAGGTAGGAAATGAAGTGAAATAACCAAAAATGTGATTTGGTGGTCGATCATTTCACAAGCTTCTCCGTTAAACTTACCAAAACGAAATCAAGCACGATATGCTCAGGCAAACCATCGCTCCGAGCGGTACCGGAGAGCTACTCGAGCGGCGCTGCCTCTCCGCTCCGAGCGAAAATTAGCCATTTACTCGGGCCACAGCAGCCGCTCTCCGGGCCACAGCAGTATCGCTCGGAGCGATCTTCGGTCCCAACTGGCACTGCGGCCTCTGTTCGGGCGATTTTCAAAAATTTCCTAATTGCTATTTTTTCTTTCTTTCCGTCTCTCCTAGTGAGGATTAAGCCTGTTAAGAGGAGAAGGTACCTGTTACAGCCTGCGGGTCAGGAGGTTAATCCTGCCACAGGCCGCAACAAGGATACCATCCCAGCATGGTCCGCAATGAGGAAGCCTTCCCCACCGCGTGCCATGAGGGATCCCCTCGGCCGCCAAAAATTGTCATCCTGAGAGTGATCCGAGGTCACCTCTCAAGAGTGGCCTCGAAAGGTCAACTACCCGTCTACACGAGGCGAGCCGCCTTTTATACCCGCAGGATTGGTTGTTCTTTGAGTGATAACGTGGCTCGCTCGTTATCACTCAAAGAACAACCAATCCCGCGTCTCTCTATCTCTGGCGATGGCCCCGCTGTGGCTCCAAGAGCGACCGGAGAGCGACCGAGGGGCGAACTGGCACCAGACAGGGACCGCGGTGCCAGTTGGCCCCTCGGCTGCTGTCCGGGCGATGACGTCATAATTGGGAGGAGCCGGTCCCGCTCGGAGCGATGGTTTGCCTGAGTGGAAAGGAGCTTTGCGTTCACCTAGCTTGACCTATGCTGATTCCCTTATTGCAGCTTTCAAAAATGGCTTAAGGTTTCCGTTGCGCGCTTGATTTTGTTTTGATAAGTTTAACGGAGAAGCTTGTGAAATGATCGACCACCAAATCACATTTTTGGTTATTTCACTTCATTTCCTACCTTTTTAATTTCCAGGCTATTTTACGCCAAATCTCTTTTTTAAGATATTTCAAGACATTTTTAAAATTTTTTTTTATCATTACCAAATCGTTACTTTTGCCAGGAAGCTAAATTTTCAGAAATTTCACATATTTTTCCCGAAGGTTCCCTTTCTGACTCCAATTTTGCTCCACGATTTCCATTTTGGAATGATGAAACATCTGACAAACGATATTGTCGTATGAGTACAATTTTTGTAACTTATGACCCAAAACCATAAAAAATACCACTCATTGCTGCATTTCGAGCAACATGTGATAACTCGATATTATTGATAATTAATATTTGATCTTGCATGGTGAGAAGAATTTCCCGAACAAGTGACTTAAAGCCATCAACAATCAAAAATCATTAACAGTAACAGGCGAAAAAAATCAATATTATTGATTGTTATTTATCGATAATGACTGATGAGCAAAATTTCCCAACCAAGAAAACTAATCGCATCAGCAATCACCACTCCACGCCGCATTTTGTGCAAAAAGCTCGAAAACCGATAATATTGATTATCGATCGATTTCGTGTCACGAGTACGAATTCTGACAAGTTCCGTACTTACCTCCGTCGACCTGTGTTAGCTGGCTGCAGATCCACCCCACACCTTGGTCTCCACAGCCGTATCATGTCCAAGCTGTTTTCGTGCTCCCCGGCTAATATAGTATGTAAACCCACGATTTTGAGGTACCCTTCAAAGTTAAGGTATCAAGTTCAAAATGGAATAGGAGCGACCTGCACCCATTTCCAGTCTCCAGTCCAAAAATGAGCTTCCTAGCTCAATTTTAAGTGTACCCGCAAGATCGTGAACGCCGTCTGAAAAAAGAAAAGGAGATTAACAACAAAAACGCGCGGTTTTTCACTTTTTACTCAAAAACCAGTGAACCATTCCAAACCATTTTTGGTTTACTACACCAACTTTTTGCGCTCTTTTCAATGCAATTTAGCTCTAATTTCTACGTTCACTCTGAACTGAGATTTCGAAAAAGGGGTTGCGCGCGGGGCCGATTCAAAACCAAATCTGGTGCGCGCTTCGCGCGCACCACAATTATCAGAATCGTAGAAGCGAAGCGGTTGTTTTGAGAATGATTCTAGTTGATTTTTTCAAAAACAACCGCTCCGCTTCTACGATTGTGATAATGAGGACCGAACGCGATTGCGGAACTGAACTATACTTCGGCTGACTTTTTGAAATAAAGGACTTCATCGGTGAACAAACATGTTATTTTCAGGTGAATCAAGCTGTTTCTCTCGTGCACTCCCATTTGATAGTGCTATCACTCTAGCTTATCACATGTTTTCTCAAGTTTCATTTTTCATTCTCGTACTGGAATGGGTTCGAAAATAAAGGCGTAGAAGGCAAGATTGCTCGAACATTGTCAAATATTGTCATCCTGGAATGGTTTTTCGCGCTTCAGACGTCGTTGACGACATGGTAGGGGGCGTGCGGGCCTAATAATGCTGTTATCTCGACCACGTTTATGAGCGTGTATGCTGCCTTTAAATGCACTATCTATTAAGACGTTCGCCTAAGAATCGATACGGTTCGGAAAGAAATTTTTTCCCTCGATCGAGGGTGCATGGAAATTTGGGCGCTTACTTTTAAGAATTTCGAAAAAGTTTTTTGTATGAAAATAATGAGTCTCAAAAGTTTAGCAGTTTTTGAGGACATTTTCGTGCAGATATTTAACGGAAGCAAAATTTCTTGATATCAAAATACCAGCATAGGCTATCAGCTATGGGGAATGATTGACGTTATCACATTTGTGGAGTTTACTCCCCTCCCGTCAAATTTTATATTATTTAAAAATTCTCCGGAGAATTTTTCCTGCAGGTCATGATTGAGCTCAGAAGATGCGTCGTGATCGTTTTAGTACCAAAAAAATGAAAAATCCTGGAAAATTCATCCCAATCACTCTCATTTTTCTGATTTAATGCCTTTTTCTTTCGATTAAAGCTTTCTTGAGAAAACCCGAATGCAAGAGTACGCTTTAAGAACTGGTTATGCACAAACTGCTTACGGCAGGTTTCGGATTTGTTATACAATCACAACAAAACGACCACAGCGCAACTTTTGAGCCTGGTCGGGAGTTGAGTCAGGAGATCTGCAGCAGGAGTTATCCTACGAAAAAATCGAGGTTTACAAAAATTACGAGGCAAAGTTTTCCTAAATGTAATAACGCAAATCGATTCCCCATACCTGATAACCTTTAATGACGAGTTCCAATCAAAAGAACTTCATAACATTTCAATGATTTCTTTGACAGCCGGATCCAATTTGATCAACTTCGTTTCGTTTTTCAAATATTTGAAAGGATTTGCCGACCGCCAAATTCATCAAAAGGAATTTCAAAACATTTTTCAGCAATGAAAATTACTCTACCTTTTCCGCGGGGCCCATCCTTTTGGATATTCATTGAAACGATTTTCAACAATTTTCAGCAAAGCCAAATCTTTAACCTTGTTCGCGGAGCGCCTTTTGGGAACTTTTCTAGTGTGTCGAATTGGGCAAAACTGGGAGGAGCCTGTTTGACCATAAGCGTGAGATTGTCTGAGATAGGCGCCACTCAAGTGAGGCCCCGGTCAGAGTTGGTGCTATTTGCATCTGTAACCCACCGACTCCCCCCGCACCCCCCCCCCCCCTCACATCCCCCAACACCCACCCGCGATACGTATGTTTAAAATGATGGAGTGAGGTTGAGAAAATCACTCGGTGTATCCAACTAGATATGACGATGATTACGTGGCCAACAGGATTGCACCTGTTCAGAGAAATAGTGAAGGAGAGTATGGTGAAGTAACGGAGGTAGCAGTAAGGTTAGCTTTCTAGTGATACACAATGTTTTATCATTGGCCCGCCCAGCCGGTGATTTTCTCATCCACGTAAAGATTGGATATCGACCGCGTCGGATACACCGAGTGGTTTTCTCAACCTCACTCCATCATTTTAAACATACGTATCGACCGGGTGGGGTGGGGGTGTTGGAGGGTGCGGGTGGGGGGAGGGGGTGTTGGAGAGGATACACCAGTGATTTTCTCAACCTCACTCCATCATTTTAAACATACGTATCGACCGGGTGGGGGTGGGGGTGTTGGATGGTGCGGGGGGGTATTGGAGGGATACACCGAGTGATTTTCTCAACCTCACTCCATCATTCCAATCATACGTATCGACCGGGTGGGTGTTGGGGGGGGGGGTGCGGGGGGATACACTGAGTGATTTTTGCATCCCATTTCCAATGCATTCTATGTGTATCGACCGGGCTGAAGACGTCGGCTCATCCAACTATGACCGGGGCCTGAAACCCCCGAGTGCAGAGTGTACGCGGTTTGTGTTTACTGTATTGTTTATTGTATGTGCAAATACGTTACTTATTCCACTGTCCAACGAGCCGCTGACGACTCTACCGCCCTTGATGAGCACAGCATCCGTCTGGTTTCTGATGATTC
Source organism: Aplectana chamaeleonis (assembly GCA_029168955.1). Classification (NCBI taxonomy): domain Eukaryota; kingdom Metazoa; phylum Nematoda; class Chromadorea; order Rhabditida; family Cosmocercidae; genus Aplectana; species Aplectana chamaeleonis. Next base: position 8,766 of record JAPDOI010001790.1, on the reverse strand, counting down.
TTCCTCCTTCAATGACGGCTTGACTCTTCAATCCGAAATCTAGTATCGTTCTGAACAAACAAGGATTGACACCAAAGTGTAAGACTTTGTGGAGCACTTCTGCGGGTTTATGATGATCCATCCTTCTTTTTTCAGCCTTTTATGGCGTGTAGGATAGCTGTAATAGCTATAGAGTGCGTTTTCCGTTACCTGATATGTTTCTGAGAGGCACTAATGTACTTTCCGCTGAGGAATGTCAAGGTGAATACGCCATCAGATGGAGATCCCACCTAAATGAACAGATTAGGAGAAAATAACAATTATCACTGTCACTTCCCGATCCTGCTTCACCTCAGCAACACCCTGTTCGATTGTGCTCTGCTCTCCTGCACTGAATATGGTGAACGTGGTCCCAGTATACTGTAGCGTTACGTCATGTAATTTCACTGTTGGCCCGTCATTGATATTCAGCTGTAAAAACTTTGAACAGTTAAGCTGGAGTTCAATTTTTGGGTTGTTCGGATAAGAACGCGACTTTAACAGTTGCCTTCACCGAGCGAGAGATGATCTTGCATTAGCTTGCGGCGCTTATCAATTATCAATTTCTGAAAATTTAGCTTCCTGGCAGAAGTAGCGATTTGGCAATGTCATTTAGAAGTCAAAAATAGTTTCGAAAATGTCTTGAAATATCTTTAAAAATGATTTGGCGTAAAATAGCCTGGAGTGATAAAAAAGTTAGGAAATGAAGTGAAATAACCAAAACTACGATTTGGTGGTCAATCATCCTACAAGCTTCTCCGTTAAACTTATCGAAACGAAATCATCGAAATCAAGCACGATATGGAATGGAGCGTTGCGTTCACCTAGCCTGACATATTCTGATTTCCTTATTACAGCTTTCAAAAATGGCTTAATGTTTCCGTTACGCGCTTGATTTCGTTCTGATAAGTTTAACGGAGAAGCTTGTAGGATGATTGACCACCAAATCGTATTTTTGGTTATTTCACTTCATTTCCTAACTTTTTTATTACTCCAGGCTATTTTACGCCAAATCGTTTTTAAAGATATTTCAAGACATTTTCGAAACCTTCTGGACTTCTAAATGACATTGCCAAATCGCTACTTCTGCCAGGAAGCTAAATTTTTAGAAATTTCACATATCTTTCCCGAAGGTCCCCTTTCTGACTTCATTTTTGCTCAACGATTTCCATTTTGGAATGATGAAACATGTAACAGACGATATTGTCGTATGAGTACTATTTTTGAAATCTATGACTTACAACCATAAAAAATAAAACTCATTGCCGCATTTGGTGCAAAATGTGGAAAATCGATATTATTTATCATTAATATTTGATCTTGCATGATTAGAAGAATTTTCCAAACAAATTACTTAGAGCCATCAACAATCAAAAATGCGGCATTTTGTGCAACAGGCGAAAAAATCAATATTATTGATCGGTATTTATCGATAATGACTGATGAGCAAAATTTCTCAACCCAGAAAACCAATCCCAAGAGCAATCACCACGGTTCGCCGCATTTTATGCAAAAAGCACGAAAAGCGATAATATTGAATATCGATCGGTGACGTGTCATGAGTACAAATTCTGACAAGTTCAGTACTTACCTCCGACGAATTGTGCTGATTGGCTGCAATGTCAACCACACGCCCCGGTCTCCACAGCCGCAGCAGAAAAAAATCAGTTTTCGTGCTCCACGGCTAATTTAGTATGTAAACCCACGATTTTGAGGTACCTTTCAAAGTGAGTTCAAAATGGAATAGGAGCGACCTCCATCCATTTCCAGCCTCCTGCCCAAAAATGAGCTTCCTAGATCAATTTTAACTGGTAGCACAAGATCGTGAACGCCGTTTGAAAAAAAAGGAGATTAACAGAGAAAACTTGCGGTTTTTCGAAATTTTCTCAAATCCTAGGAAACCATTCTAAACCATTTTTGGGCATTATATGCAACTTTCTGCGCTCTTTTCAATGCAATTCAAAGCTGATTTCTACCTTCGGCCTGAACTTAGATTTCGAAAAACGGGTTGCGCGCGTGGCCGATTCAAAACCAAATCTGGTGCGCGCTTCGCGCGCACCACAATTTGTGACTGTTTTGCTTCACTACGACAGGTTTATGATTTAGCATTGAAGAAAATGGGAGAATCTCGTTAAAAGAAGTGAAATACCTCTTGTGTATGATTTGGCAACTTAGAGGAAACGCTAAAAATTCAGTGAAATCATGGACCTTTGACTTGATGGACCTGTTCAATAAATATCAAAAATTCAGTGTAGCAGTGAAAAACCAAATCACACCCGTCTTACTGAGCACTTACATAATTTTGTGTGGCTGCAATTATTTTCAAATTCATTGAATAATGTTTCTCATACAAATGTGGTTCATTACTAATCCGCTAGCGAGTATACGTATAGACATGAAGAAATCAGTGATGTTCGAGATTATGTGTTCCTGAATATTTGGTGAATGCTAAAACTTGATTCATAGACTTGCAAAATAAAGCTGTTAATATCAGCTTGATTGGAGAAAATGCGGGTGTGATTTGCTTTTTCAGTGCTACACTCAATTTGTGCTGTTTATTAAAAAAGTGCACGGCCAAATCAATGGCTTTTTAGCGTTTCCTCAGAGTGCCAGATCATACACAAGAAGTATTTCTTTTCTTTCAACGAGATTCTCACGATTTCTTGAATGCCAAATCATAACCCTTTTATAGCGAAGCAAAACAGTTACAAATTCCATAATATTTTAGCAAAGGTTCCCTTTGAGAAAAAAAGTAAAAAGGTCGTTCATGACATTCCGGTTATTATCTTACATAATCTAACGGTAATCCTAAATGTTAAGTATTGTATTGTAAGTTACATTGTGCTGAAATCCGGCTATTGTAGATCAGTAGGCTTCACTACTACTGCTAATGTTAGTTAACATTCTGGATGTAGGCAGTTATCATTGTTAATTGTGGTGCGCGCTCCAGATTTGGTTTTGAGTCGGCCCCGCGCGCAACCCCTTTTTCGAAATCTCAGTTGAGAGTGAATGTAGAATTTAGAGCTAAATTGCATTAAAAAGAGCGCAAAAAGTTGGTATATGTACCCAAAAATGGTTTAGAACGGTTCGCTGGCTTTCGAGTAAAAATTGAAAGAGCGCGCGTTTTTGTTGTTAATCTCCTTTTTTTTCAGATGGCGTACACGATCTTGTTGGTACACTTAAAATTGAGCTAGGGAGCTCATTTTTGGACAGGAGGCTGGAAATGGATGCAGGTCGCTCCTGTTCCAATTTGAACTCGATACCTTAACTTTGAAGGGTACCTCAAAATCTTGGGTTTATATACTGAATTAGCCGTGGAGCACGAAAACTGCTTTTTTTCTGCTACGGCTGTGGAGACCGGAGTGTGTGGGTGAATCTGCAGCCAATCAATACAGGTCGTTGAAGGTAAGTACTGAACTTGTCAGAATTCGTACTCATGACACTTCATCGATCGATAATCAATATTATCGATTTTCGCGCTTTCTGCAGAAAATGCTCCCGGAAGTGGTGATTGCTGATGGGATTGGTTTTCTTGGTTGTTGAATTTTACTCATCAGTCATTATCGATAAATACCAATCAATAATATCGATTTTTTTCGCCTTTTGCACAAAATGCCGCAATGATTTTCGATTGTTGATGGCTCTAGCATTAAGTCACTTGTTTGGGAAATTCTTCTCATCATGCAAAACCTAACATTATCGATCAATGATATCGATTTTTCCCATGTTGCACAAAATGCGGCAATGAGTGGTATTTTTCATGGTTTTGGGTAATAAGTTTCAAAAATTGTACTCATTCGACAATCTCGTTGTTAGATGTTTCATCATTCCAAAATGGAAATCGTTTAGCAAAATTGAAGTCAGAAAGGGAACCTTTGGGAAAAATACGTAAAATTTCTGAAAATATAGCTTTCTGGCAAAAGTAACGATTTGGTAATGATAAAAAAAATTTTAAAAATGTCTTGAAATATCTTAAAAAGTGATTTGGCGTAAAATAGCCTGGAAAATAAAAAAGCTAGGAAATGAAGTGAAATAACCAAAAAAGTGATTTGGTGGTCGATCATTTCACAAGCTTCTCCGTTAAACTTATCAAAACGAAATCAAGCGGAAACATTAAGCCGTTTTTGAAAGCTGTAATAAGGGAATCAGCATAGGTCAAGCTAGGTGAACGCAAGGCTCCATTCCATATCCAGCTTGATTTCGTTTTGATACGTTTAACGGAGAAGCTTGTGAAATGATCGACAACCAAATCACTTTTTTGGTTATTTCACTTCATTTCCTAGCTTTTTTATTTTCCAGGCTATTTTACGCCAAATCACTTTTTAAGATATTTCAAGACATTTTCAAAACTTTTTTTTATCATTACCAAATCGTTACTTTTGCCAGGAAGCTATATTTTCAGAAATTCTACTTTTAGATTCCTTCTAGACTGTCTTTCCTTTCGTTCATTCGGTTAGTTATTGCTCAGGCAAACTCAAATGTCGACAGCAGGTTGACCCGCCCCTTTCTCAAGCAACCGGGTGATGGCAGGTTTTTTCGGGAGCAAAACGTGGACCTGTTATCGACCTGCTATCGACCTGTCGATAGCAGGTTCACGGCAGGCTGTTAAGGCAACACATCCTATCGCCGGTGAACATTGATTGCCCGAATCTCCAATGCTTGACGAAATATTCAGTCGGCTGAACGATTGAAGAATCTAATTCTGGTCTTTATTTCCTTGTCTTTCATTCGCGAAGCACGTGGCCTGTGGGACTTTAGACTTCAGGTTGCAAGGAATCATTGCTGGAGTAATGTTCTGAGATTTCTTCAAGTGTTAAAAATTTTATTATTCTTTGGATTTCTATTTGCCAGTATGTAGATGTATTTGGGCGTCTTAAACACTTTTTCAGTTCGATTCTGCCATGATTTAAGAATTCTGTTTCTCGGCTTACTCGGTGTTTCTTACTTTTTCGGCTCTTGAGTACTCAGTTTATTCGCGAGATCGAAAAGTAGTGTTTTCGGGCAGCTGAAATGTCCGATTGTTGGAATATTTGTACGAATTCTCTCACACATCCGAACTGAAAACGGGTTATGCTTGCGCATTTTTTCATTCATTAGAAATTTTCCACATGTTTTACACCAAGTTTTCAATTCATTGGGAAACTTTATAAAGATCATTTTCGAGAAATCCTCCTAATTCCATACTAGGTCTAAAACTGAAGTTGCAGTTAACAGATATCGGCATTCGACTCTAGGTTTTGAATGAATCAATGGATCAATGATCCGAATTTCGTATATTTAAAACACCTCGAATGAATGAATAATTTGGAGAATCACTTTTGAAAATTTTCGGGAGAATGATTTTTTCAGGTATAGATTTTTTGAAATAACCGAATGGAAGAATTTATTGGAATGAGGTATTTTCCAGGTTACTGACTGAATGTTTCGAATTACGAGTTTCCGAAGACTTGGACTGAGTGGATAAATTTGGAAAAGGCCTCTCGAATTTTTCAAGAATGATTGACTATATTCTATTGGACAACCTGTCCTCCATTCAATTCGAATGAATATCTGGAAAATTCAAACGAAAACGAAAACGCTTCGCGCGCACCAGATTTGGTTTTGAACTGGCCTCGCGCGCAATCGCTTTTTCGCTATCTATGTTCAGAGTAAACCTAGAGGTTAGCTCCAAATTGCATTGAAAAGAGTGCAAAAAGATGGTATTAACCCTAACAAATGGTTTGGAATGGTTTGCTGGTTTCCAAGAAAATTTCAAAAAACCGTTCGATTTTGTTGTTAATCTCCTTTTCTTTTTTTCAGACGGCGTACACGATCTTGTTGGTACACTTAAAATTGAGCTAGGAAGCTCGTTTTTTGGCAGAGGGCTGGAAATGGATGCAGGTCGCTCCCATTCCATTTTGAACTTGATTCCTTAACTTTGAAGGGTACCTCAAAATCGTGGATTTACATACTAAATTAGCCGTGGAGCGCGAAAACTGCTGGGGCACGTTACGGCTGTGGAGAGCAGGTGGGTTATACTTAGTATCCGAATCACTCCATTTCGGATATCCGAGATTCGGATAATCCGATATCCGAAAATTTGAAAACACGCATTATCTGAATCGAACCAATATCCGGGAAATTTTAAATCGGCATTATCTAAATCGAACCGTTATCCGAAGGCTCAAAAATTCGAATAAAATCGGATAAAAACGGATAAAACGGATAAAAATCGGATAAAAACGGATAAAACGTACAAAAATCGGATAAGAACCGGACAAAACGGATAAAATTTGCGTAAAATCGGATCAAAACCGGATAAAACCAGATAAAACCGGATAAAATCGGATAAATCGGATAAAATCGGTTCATTGTAAAATGAATGTAGTAAACCGGTCCATTTTTTATATCAACTATTTGACTCACTTTTGTTTCCTCATTCGTGTAATTTATGTATATGTCCATTTCTCGTAGCTATGTACTATTCTACTCATTTTGTGTGTGTGTGTGTGTGTGTGTGTGTGTGTGTGTGTTTGTGTGTGTTGCCTGAGATTTGTTCCGATAATATCCGAAATTTATCCGAAATTATCAGACGGATATCCGTATCCGAATCATTGGAAAAATGGCATTATCTGAATCGATCCAATATCCGAAAATTTGAAAAAACGCATTATCTGAATCGAACCAGTATCCGGCAAATTTAAAATGGCATTATCTGAATCGATCCATTATCCGAGGAATTACCTTCGGATAACAAGTATAATGTGGGTGGAATTGCAGCCAAATAACATAGGTCATTGGGGGTAAGTACTTAACTTGTCAGATTTCGTATCATTACACGTCATCGATCGATAATCAATATTAGAGATTTTCGCGCTTATTGCACAAAATGCGACGAGGAGTGATAATTGTTGATGGGTATGGATCTCTTGGTTTGGGAATTTTAATCATCAAACGTCATCGATTGATACCAATCAATAATATCGATTTTTCGCCTGTTGCACAAACTGCCGCAATGAGTGTTGATTGCTGATGGCCTAAGTACCTTGCTTGGGGAATTCTTCTCATCATGCAGAATCGAATATTTATGATCAATAATATCGATTTTTCACCTGTTGCGCAAAATGCGGCGATGAGTGGTGTTTTTATGGTTGTGCGTCACAAGTTTTAGAAGTTGCACTCATACGACAAAATCGTGTGTTAGATGTTCCATCTTTCCAAACTGGAAATCGTTGAGCAAAATTCATGTCAGAAAGGGAACCTTTGGGAAAATTATCTGAAAATTCTGGAAGTTTAGCTCCCTGGCAAAAGTATCGATTTGGAAATGACATTTATAAGTCAAATAAAGTTTCGAAAATGTCTTGAAATATCTTAAAAAATGATTTGGCGTAAAATAACCTGAAGTAATAAAAAAGCTAGGAAATGAAGTGAAATGACTAAAAATACGATTTGTCGTTCAATAATAACCTAACTATCCATAAGTAAAGACAGAGGGATCAGATTTTACAAGCTTTTCCATTAAACTTTTCAAAGCAAAATCAAGCGCGCAACCGGAACATTAAGCCATTTTCGAAATCTGTAATAAGGGAATCAACATAGGTCAAGCTAGGTGAACGCAACGCTCCATTCCATATCGCGCTTGATTTTGCTTTGACGAGTTTATCGGAAAAGCTTGTGAAATCTAATGCCTCTGTCTTTACTCATCGCTAGTCAGGTTATTATTGACCGCCTAATCGTATTTTTAGTCATTTCACTTCATTTCCTAGCTTTTTTACTACTTCAGGCTATTTAACGCCAAATCATTTTTTAAGATATTTCAAGACATTTTCGAAACTTTATTTGACTTATAAATGTCATTACCAAATCGATACTTTTCCCAGGAAGCTAAATTTCCAGAAATTTTCATTATCGAACGACTTCAGCCCAACAAAGTTTAGGATTGATTATATGCACAGTACCTTATGCTACTATACTCATTTTGTCAATTATCAGTATTTGCTTTAGAAGTTTGATTTTCACAGTTTTCAGCAGTTTTCGAAAAGAATGGACCACAGATGAGAATGGACCTCCAAAAAAACTGAATCCCGTCACATTGGAAAAATTCAATAAACCCGTTCCAGTACCATAATCCATCCCTCACACATCCCGAATTTTCTATGATCCTATGCAGGCCTGATGGATGGCAATAAGAGAACGAGGGGCATTCAAAGTGTACCGGTGTGCAATGTAAAATACAGACAATTTTCAGTTTTTCGGACTGCTAGAACGCAGTTAGATAGAGGACGAGTTGAGCTTTCAAATAGTAACCCACATTTGATCGGAAAATCACATGCGGACAAGGAAATTTTCAAAACTCTATGCATGCTCTTCTTTCCTAACGACCTAATGATTAGAACGATCCAAAAATACTAAAGCAATAGAGCCGAGTCGTACGCTTAGCTATCTTGAGATCGCCCCCTAGTCTGATTCTCCGAATAGGCCACCCTGTTAATAAAAGATCGACGATAGGATGCTTACAGCAAAATCCATAATTCCGGCGGTAGCAGGTCGACAGCTGAACCTTTCGAGGCTTCGGTTAGGTCAAGCCGCCGTCTCCTAATCCGGTGCTAGGAGGTTTACAGCTGGACCTTTCGGCGTGATACCAGGTTCTCTCGCGCCGAAATCAGCCTTTTTTAGGTGTCCTCAGCTGAAGTGCTCTGTAACGACACCTCAGAAACCTGCTGACGACATATGAGTTTGCCTGAGTGGTTCGTCAATCAATCGGCGCAT